>JAHKKF010527123.1:0-10162 GCA_019740295.1 Labeo calbasu
ATTTTTAAAAACAAATACAAATTTTCTAAAGTATTTTTGACATCTGCCTTAGAGAGTTTACTGGGGCAGAAACAAAGAAAGAAGGTAAGAAAGAAAGAAGGAAAGAAGGAAAGATAATATAATTAATACAATAATAAAAAAAGAAATAGCCATCCTAGAAAGTTTACTGGAGAAAATAAAAAAAAATAAAATAATAATAATAATAATAAATATATATATATATATATATATATATATATATACACACACACACACACACACACACACACACACACACACAAAATAATAAATAGAAAAATAAATAAATCAAGTAATATAAGATAGCAATAGAAACAATCACTGTGAAAATGTAAGACTGTTAAGCACTTTTGGTATCTGCCTTAAGTTTTTACTCCGGTAAAAAAAAAAAAAAAAGTTCAAAACAAATAAAAATATCTAAAAATATACTAAAAAATATGATATATACACACAAAAATAATAAGATATGAAGAGTTTATTTGCAGAAACATAACTTTTTTTTTTTTTTTTTAATTTTCAAAAAATCATGTTTTTTTAATGTTTTGTTTTTATTGTGTTAGCTGTATTTTTTTTAGTTATTATTGTTAACCTACTCAAAATAGGGTTATTTTGATTAGGTTAAAAATAGCTCAAATATACAGCTAACTAACACAACTGCAACTGCAATTGAGATGAACTGGAACGCACAATGAAAAAAACATGATTTATGCACATGATGCAAGTTAATGCAAAAGAACTCTTCATATAAAAAGTCAAAACTTTAGTGTTTGAGAACTGCCAGACCGACTCAGACCGATACTGACTTGATCATAAAACTCAGAGAGGTCATAAAACAGTGTTTTTCATACACCTGGACGAGAGTTCTAAGTGGGGAAAATGGGAAACTGCGAAATAAGAGAGAAGACAAGAGTTTTTTTTGCGAGGCGCACCTGCTCCCACAGCGTTTCGGCCACCTGGTCGATGAAGCTGCCCACCTCCCTGAACTCCCCTGAGTATTTGACGTAGGCCCAGACGCAGAGCGACACGAGCGCCACGCCCACCAGCAGGTTACACAGCACCGCCACAGAGTTCACGCCCACGAAGCCCGTCACCACCGACGCCACGTGCATGACGAACATGACGGCGAACAGGGTGGCGGGCGTGCGCGCCGCGAAGAAAATGTTCTTTCCGTCGTTGTGTTTGACGAAGTTGGCGTAGGCCTCGTCGATCTCCTGCTCCAGCTGCTCCTGGTAGCGGCGGCAGAACTCCTCGCCGCCCATCTTCTTCACGCCGCGGAACTGACGCACGCAGCTCTGCTTCAGCTCCGCGTGGCTGCGCTCCAGATCGCCCGGCGCCATGTAGGGTTTGTCTCCGCCGCACACCTGCGGACGAGGAGGAACGCGCGTCACGGGCGCCTTTCAGCCATTTGACAGATCGTGTGATCGCGTGTGTGACGTACCTCCTCCATGCTCCTGCTGTACGTGTCTTTAGCTCCCGCTACAGCCGCCAGGTTATTGGCTTCAGCCGTCGCCTGAGGAACGCAGACAACGACAACACGACATCACGTCAGCATCAGACGACAAACAACCCCATCACAACCCTCGTCGTGACCTGCCGTGCTGGAGTTCCACTCACATGTGACATTCAAACGGCTGCTTAAACTACGCATTTCTTCTTCAACTTTGATCAGTGTTTCCCATTTCAGCTCATGCAAAGTTTCAACACAGAAAGGCTCTACAGATTTTGTTACAGCTTTTGTGTTGGGGTCAAATGTTTTTCATGAATCTTCAAGACTTTTGTTAACCATTTAAGATGATTTCACGGATCAAACTGAACTGGGACCAGTGGGAATCCTGCTGCTCATTAAACAACAAAATAAACATTGAATGAAATATTACAACTTTTAATGCCATAATATCTATAATAATGAAAGATTTCATGGAGCTCATGACAAAGCATTCTAGAACTGATCTTGTCTATGAATCATACATTTAGGACCCTAACAAATGGTTACTGTTGTTTTTTTTTGTTTTTTTTCCACAAATTACATTTCAATTTATTTTTAAATTTCATGTTTTCAGTCTCAATTTTTCAACATTTGTAACAAAATTTTACCTAAATTATAATAAATCAAAATTAAATCAAATTCATAAAACTTGAACAATATATGAATCTATTACAACTTTTAACAACAAAACTAAATTTTCTTGTTTTCCAGAAACGATGCTTTTGTTGTCCATTTTAATTTTTCAGAATTTTCTGGATTGTTTTTTATGATTTAATACAAAAAAAAATAAAAATAAACTGCTAATAAACACCTACATAAAAAAGCAATAAATAAATTAATACATTATAAATGATAATAAATTAACCAATAAACAAAATAAATAAGCAAATAAACAATACATAGTAATATGTAATAAGTAAAAAAAACTATTTTCGGATTTACTGGTTTGACTGATGAGAATGTTTGGAAATTTCATGTTTTCAGTTTCAATTTTTCAACATTTTTAACAAAATATTAACTAAATTGTAATAAATAAAAATGGATCTCTAATGAATAAAATTCATAAACCTTTAACAATATATTCATCTATTACAACTTTTAACAACAAAAGAAACAGACTTTTTCCAGAAATGTTATGTTGTCCGTTTTAACTTTTTTTTTTTTTGTAGAATTTTTGGATTGTTTTTTTAACAATTTAATAAACATTAATCTTCAAAAATGGTGTTAATCAATGAATGAAACTTTAACAATTTTATTAATCTTTAAATAGGTAAACCAAATAAAAATGTAATCGTTCGATTTTTTTGACAAAGTGTTGAATAATAGAGGTTTACTGTTTAAATTACAACATGGACAAAATTTTGTGATATTCCTTAAAAATAACGTTTCAATAAATACTTTTTTTTATATATAGAAGTACGTTATTTTGCAAAACAGCAATATATAAACAGCATATAACCAAAATCAAAAGATGCCATGCATGTAATGGACCTTATAATTGGACCAAACTGATATTTTCTATGAGACAGGATGATCACGCGTCTCTACCTGTAACATGGACTTGGGATGCGGCAGTTCTTCGCCCTGATAGATCTTCATGTAGGCCTGAGACAGAGAAACACACAGTCAATCCCAGCAGGCATCTGAACGACGGAGATCAAATGAAGAACTGCGTCTTACTCTGAAATATTGCAGCAGATCTCGACACGTGACTTTAGAGCCGCTGATCTCCTTCTCCACCAGATTCTCGGGAGCCAAAAGCAGCGGCACCAGATTCACCAGCTCCTCCTTGAACTCCTTATCGATGTCTACACACACACACACACACACACACAGTGATTATATTTCAGTGATCAATAGCACTGGCCTGTATCACATTTTCTGAAACCCAACACTTGTTTCTTATTCACTCTGAGGTGCCGATTTCAAAAACAGTGTCTGTTTTGCTGGTCACAGTCACACGTTTTCACTTAATGTGTTGAATTTTGTAGTATTTGCACTTTCACAGGCATTTGCGTGGTGAGGAAGTCTTGTATTCTCCCGTCATCAGCAGAAAAACTACTTCAAAGCAGTGTAGCGGCGCTCTCACCTCGTAACCGGCCGTCAAAGTGCGGGTTGGTGGCCACCTTGAGTCCGGGGTGCGGCAGCAGGAAGCAGCTGATGTTGGAGAAGCAGGAGTGGATGTGCTTCCTGACGTTCTGCAGCTCTTCATGTTGATTCTGTTTGACCTGAGAATCACGGCATAATTCAGCACACGTGATGCGAGATAAGAGCGGGAGAAAACAGATTCCTGCAGCATCACGTGACCCACCTGCAACCTCTTCTCTAGGAATCTATTTCCTCCGTCCAGACCGTAAGCGTGTTCGTACGGGTAACTCCAGTCACGGATGAGGAACATCAGCGACTGCAGATCAACACACACACACACACACACACACAACGTCACTGCAGCACCACACACACTCAGGCGCACACTCGTTAACTTACACACTTGTGCACACTCGCTCACACACTTGTGCGCACACACACACACACTTGTGCGCACACACACACACACACACCATACCTGGAAGGGTTTCAGGTAGATCTCCTCCATGGCCAGTCGGCCGTACTCTGTGAAGAGCTGAAGCAGCAGAAACACACATTATAATACAGGAAACATTTTTACACTTGAGTCACTTCATTCTATTTCAAATGCTGTGACATGACGACATTTCAACGGATTCATGACACATTGACACACTTAAAACAGGTTTGACATGCTGAAGATCTAGTGCTGATCATGTCAAGTACACCTGTGACGACTCTTCGTCATTTAATCTTTGTAGAAATATGTAAAAATATGCGACACACAGCATCAAATCACAGCAGGTCAGAGTTTCCTGCAGGTAGACGCAAATGGCATTTAGGCATTTAAAGGTTTTAAATGTTGAACTTTTAATTTGACACAGTGTCCTAAAATTGAGCTCTTGTAAAAACACATTTAAAAATAGTTCACTAGTTAACTAAAACTGAAACTAAATATAAAAATAAAAATAAAAAAAATGTAAATGTAAAAAATA
This sequence comes from Labeo calbasu, assembly GCA_019740295.1. Lineage (NCBI taxonomy): Eukaryota > Metazoa > Chordata > Actinopteri > Cypriniformes > Cyprinidae > Labeo > Labeo calbasu. The sequence goes on from JAHKKF010527123.1 coordinate 4,567, forward strand.
AAAACATTAACTAAAATATTTTTTCTTCTGATTTTAATTTTGTTTAAATTGTGCTAAAATGTATTAAAATAAAACTAAAAAGGCATAATTAAAAAAAATTAAAAAAAAATACTAAAAAAAAAAAAAAACAACTAAATACTAAAATATTAAAATTTTAAAATTAACATAGATAATAGAAAAAAAGTGATTCAAAATATAATACTAAAAAAAAAAAAAAAAAAAAACTATAATAGTATCCCTCTCTCTCTCCTTCGGCTTGCTCCCTTCATCAGGGGTCACCACAGCGGAGTAATCCGCACTATAATAGCATCTCTGTGATAGTAAAACATAAAATAAATTAAAATCAGACAGGTGGATCAGCAGTGATATTGTCATGTACAGCATTTCATTCCTATTAAAGGTGTTTAGAGCTACATGACAAACTTAAATAATCCTTTATTCATACTGATGATCATTTCACCAGTATCTGTGAAGAATAGTTCATTGCACCTCTATCAGATGTTTTTAAGCATGGCTCAGTGTTTTCTCTGTCTGCACTGAGCAGCACGTCTCACCTGAAGATGCTGCAGATCGTCTTCTTGAACGTTTTGGGACAAATTATAGACCTGCACATAAAAACAGGAGCATCAGGACACCGCACGTTCTCTCGGCGACGCGCACGTGACGCGTGTCGTACCTGTACGGAGCTGGTCATGGTGCTGAGGGCGAACAGGGTGGCGCAGTCTTTGATGGTGGACTGACTGTCAAACGCTCCCTGCGTGTCCAGGAGCAGCACGGCCACCTGCGGACACACAGATGGTCACGGGTAACTGAGCCAGAACACGTCTGACCTCACTCAAACACACGGATTCACGGAATGACTGAAAATCACATCGACAATAAAATAACATGACCGCCTGACAACGAAAAACAGTGGATAATGAGAAAGAGAGCACTTTTTGTTGAAGGTAAAAGAAAGAAACAAATTGCTAAATAAATTCTTAAACAAATGAGCAAAAAACAAATGAATCAACACATTATTCTCAGAGAGACTGGTGAGAACGTTCAGGAATCAGTGATGTAGCAAATCAAGTGTTTTATTTGAGCTAGCTGGGTTTGAGACCGTGTGATGGGGTTGAGTTTTACCCTGCTTCCGTCCGGTTTCTCCACCACAAACACGTCACTCCAGGCCTGAATGCCGGTGGTCTCGCGTTCACAGCCGCCCCGCCAGGTGAAGCCCGTCAGCGGCTCTTCGTTTCCACCCAACCACGCATCTGAGCCCTGAGACAAACAGACACACAGACAGAATCAGCCGTGAGACCATCAGGACAAGAGAACACGTTCACCGACTCCATCTGATGTCAGGGTTCGGTTGATTGGGCGAGTTTTCTGAACCGATGTGTCCCGCATGTTCAGTGTGAGGGTCAGTCAATAACACTCTCAACAGAAACACAAAAGAGTCTTTCAGAGCAACACAAAACAGCAGTGTTTCACAGTAAAGCGGCTGTAATGGATTAAATCTGATCGGCCTTTAGCTGCTCTATGAACAGCCAGTGTGTGACTCACTCACAATAGTGGTCAAAAGTTTATAATGATTTAGATTCTTTAATAAAATGTATGACGGTTTCCACAAAAATACTGTGCAGCACAACTGTTTTCAACATTGCTAATAATCAGAAATGTTTGTTGAGCAGCAAATCAGCATATTAGAATGATTTCTGAAGGATCATGTGACACTGAAGACTGGAGTAATGATGCTGATAAATTCAGCTGCGCATCACAGAAATAAATTACATTTTAACAGATATTCACGTAGGAAACAAACATTTTAATTTGTAAAATTATTTAATAATTTATGCTGTATTTTTGATCAAAAACCACAGCCTTGGCATGTCTGTCTGTGTGATGAAGGTTTGATTCTGACCTGGCTGTACATGTATCTGAGCATGAAATCCAGCAGGAAGGATTTTCCCTTGCGGAAAGCTCCGGCCACAGACACCACCACCACGTTGAGATCCCGCACGTGCTCCTGCAGGAGGATCCGCTCCAGCGCCTCCTCGTCCAGAGAGAACTCGTGATTCTCCTCGTCCGCGATGACGATCTGGATGGGTCCCGACGCCTCCGCCTCGTCCAGCAGCAGCTTCTGGTCCGGATCAGAGGAGCTCATCTTACGCTGGACATCCTCCACCCCTGAAACCCCTGAGACAGAGACACACACCGTCACTGACACAATCACACACCACACTAACAAAACCGACTCTGTATGTAATTGTTCTTGTTAAAAAAAAAAAAAAAAAAAAAACTCCTCAGAAAACCAGCTCATGCTCAGGCTGGATATGCACGGTTATGTGAAAATGGTCACAAAATCATCTTGATTTTTAATTCTAGAAGTAATACTGCATTATTCAGCTTAAAGTGCAACAAGTGTGACAAATGTCAATTTTTATATTCTAATTTCATTATGTTATGTTATGTGTCCAGAAATACAACATTTCTAGAATAAAATTTGGTTAGACTTTACTTAAAGCCTTTATATGCAATGCATTATAAAGTAGTTTTGATGTAATAACTATGCCATGTAACGCACCTTATAACGCACTGAATGATCTCATGAATAACTGTAATCATATGTAATACTCATCTATTCATTGTTACACCTTTGGAAAGTATAATGCATTTTAGGTTTGGTTACCCTTAATTCTATTTAAAAATACAATATGTATATTATGATTACCTTTTAATGCAATATACACATACACTTTAAAGTAAAGTGTTACCCAGTGGTTTTTTTTTTTTTGGTGGATACATTTGACATATGAAGAGTTTATTTGCAAAAACAGATAACTCAGTTTTTTTGAAATTTTCAAAAAATGTTTTTTTTTTTTTTATTATATTATCATTTTATTTGGTGTTAGCCAGCTTTTTTTGTTTTTTTTTTTACACTTTATAATCAAAATAACCCAATTGCAGATTAATTGGAATGCACAATGAAAAAACATGATTTTTGAAAATTGTTAAAAACCGAGTTATCCATTTTTGCAAATATGTTTTCAACTAGACAGTACATTATATTGGTTTCTAAAGAATAGTTGGAAAAAAAATTGTGACTGAGAGACTCAACTGGTACATCAGATTTAGAAACAGGTGCATCTTACAGGACAAAATGTTTTAATTTGACAATATCTGGCTCCTTTTTATTTCTTTTCCTCAAACTGGTGACTAATATGTTTTTATGTCTTCATTTTCTAATTTTACTGTTTTGTAGCGCTGTTGGGTTGAGTTTTCGGGTGGGAGTTGGGTGTGTTTTCTGTCTGGTTTGCAATTTATTTTTATTTGTAATAAAAATTTATTATATTATGTACCTATTTGTTTTATTCAATGCGTTTTATTTTACTTTTAAAAATAAAAATATTTTATTTGTTTCTTTCTCTACTTACTTTAATCTCTCTCAGTTATTATTACTTCTATGTGAATCTGTGTTTTATGCTTTTTTTGTTATAAAGCAAGTTTGTTTGCCTTTTTAAAATTCTGAATACGAATCATTTTAACACAAAAACACCTTGATTTGACCGATTAACCCTTTCCAGGTTTTGCACTTGTGTGAAGGGCTGCAGTCCAGTGGACGAGCGTTTGACGAGTTAAACCGGTTCTTATCTAGTTGTTCGGTTCAGTTCTGTCTCGTGGGTGTAAAATGAACGTGTTTTTTACCACGGTCACTGCTGTAAACCACTGATCAGTGTGTGAACAGAAACAGATGATTCCCTCACTGATCCGTTTTTTCCACCAGCAAACGCACATGCAGGAGAACCTGAAGGAGAGCATGAAGGAGACATGGGTTTTACCAAGTACGGGTCCCAGAAGTCTTGCGTCACTGGATCACTGCGTTTGTCCTCAAAACAGAGCGTGAATGCAGTGACCCACATCAGCCCGTCTAAAGTTACCCACAAACCACAGCGACACGCACATCTACAGACACAAACCAGCCCAAACCAGTTTAACCTCAAAAACACACTCTCTGACACAGAAAACACTGATCCAGGGTCAGATGAGATATCGACTGAAAACACAAAGCGTCACAGATCCACTAGAGTTTGTGTGTCTTGGTTCATATTTGTGTGTAACGTGTGTGATGAAGATTTCAGTGAACTCGTGTGAATCTAGTAATCTGGATCATCGGCGCACTGACACGGTGAGGTTATTTAAAGCGTGTCGTGTAGAACACAGGAAGAGAATCGCAGAAACACACGTCTGTCATCCACATCAAACTCTCTATAATCAAACATACATCACACAAAACCATACGAGCTTCACATTTTACACAGAGGAATCTGGTGGAGATGTTAACGTAGTGATCTACTAGTGCAAATCACTTTCAGAAACAATCATGAAATCTAAAGGACGATTGAGGGATCAAGAGTAGAGACGGTGCTTCGTTCACTAAATCGATCGACTTCATTTATGTCTTGAGGATTCGTCAAAATACCTTGAAATAATTCATTCTGATTTACAAAGCGACCAATCGTATTCCATAATTTTTACAGGAAAATAAATGAATTGTGAATTTATAGTTGTGTAATTTTACTTTATTTTTAGTTATTTTAGCACTTCAAGCTAACTAAACAAAAATGACAAATAAAAATACGTTGCTAAATACAAAACATATAATAGTTTAGGGACAGGGAAGCACAGATCTGCTCTATACATGCCCAATATAAGCCATACTTGTCATTTAAAATCAGCATTTTGGCCCATTATGTGCAGAATTTTAGTTTGGACAAAAAAATATAAATTTCAGCACAAACATGTTTACAAACAGAAGCAACAAACCTTCGCAAAACACAGAGCAAATATTCCTCAGCCCAACAACACAAGAAAGCTTAAGAAAGAGTCGCAGACATAAGTGTGAATGTTCACAACTCACTACAGTACTAGTGATCAGCTGGAGGATTCTGGGTAAGTGTGAGAGCGTTTTTCAGTACAGCAACACTACACTAACACAAACAGAAGAGTCCAGCAGCGTCACAAAAGCATTGACTGTACCAGCTAACCACTGGATAAACTAGCCTAACTTTAGCAAAGTCACATTACAAAAAAAGGAATATATACAATTTTTGCCTAATTTACAGAAGACAAAAAAAAAAAAAAAAAAAAATCAATATTAAAACATATTAATATTAAAAGACAATTACTTTCACCCCAAATACTAATTAGCTATAATGCTACATTTAAATTTACATATTAAATTTGCCACTATCCTAGGTTTTGCCCATTTGTCAATAAGATTTTTTGTACGCATTTAAAACAAAATAAAATGTAATATGCTCCCTTATTCTTTTTATATATTTTAATTATTCTGATTCCCGCATGTTGTTTGAATTTTTACATAAATATTGTGTTAAACTGAATGACAATATAACATTAGTTCAAAAACTAATTTGGACATTTTGTTCTCAAAAAAACTTATTTGAAACCTTAAAAAGTAGAAACTTTACTTACATTTAATGTACTTTCTATGGACATAAAATCACTTTTGTAAATTTCTTCTAATGGACATCATAACATCTTCGACCCATAAACATATATTCATATATTAACATAATAAAATATATAATATAAT
>JAHKKF010527126.1:0-15206 GCA_019740295.1 Labeo calbasu
TTCTTTTTTTCTTTCTTTCACTCTGACAGTAAAATAGCCTTTGGTGTGTACGTTCTTTCTTTCTTTCTTTCTTTCTTTCTTTCTTTCTTTCTTTCTTTTTTTCTTTCTTTCCCTTTGCCATAAAAGTAGCCTTTGGTGCGTTCTTTCATTTGTTTGTTTGTTCGTTCTTTCTTTCTTACTTTCTTTCCTCCTTTCACTGTGACAGTAAAATAGCCTTTAGTGCGTTTTTTTTTTCTTTCTTTCTTTCTTTCTTTCTTACTTTCACTCTGACAAGAAAATAGTCTTTGGTGCGTTCTTTTTTTCTTTCTTTCTTACTTTCTTTCTTTTTTCTTTTCCTTTTTCCTTCTTTTTCATAATAAGTATATTTACTCTCAGTGTTAAATGTAGCAGCAGATTTTGAAACACAAGTGGCACTGATTTATCTGTCTGACAAGTTTATTTTTGTCTCTGATTACTTGGTTTTTTCATCTTTAAAGTTTCTCTGAATGGGTGGGGTCTATTTGTGCTGTACAAATAAGTCAAAGTCGAAGCGGAAAAGAGAAGTGAGATTCGGGATTAAGGCTGATGGGGATGGGGTGGTGTGAGGGGGTGCTGGCCAGATTATCCCTCTCATGCAAATGCACTCTCTCCACGGTTAGGTCCCACTGAAGCGTGGGGGCTCTGCGTTGGCCACAGCTGCTTCCCGTTTCTACCCAATCACACAACAGCCATCTGGACACGCATGTCGTTGTGAAGAGCTGGTGAGCTCTTGGGTCGGGCTCACTCATGCTCTCTTCTTCAGTTTACTCCGTCTCCCTTTGACCATTGCACACTTACAAATGTCCATTACTGCCTGACTGCAAATACTTTAAAAACATTTTAAGTCAATTGTTGTCAACACCTTAGAAATGATGATTAGTTAGCTCAGCTGTTTATAAAAAGTGATTATCTGCTAGTTTGATGCTCTGACTTCCGTTCTGCATAATGTTAAGATTAATTAGTTCTGAACTAATTATTGTAGTATGTTTGTGATGTATGAACATAAACTTAATTCTATGAATTCATTTACATGTTAAACAAAATTACCTTTACAAAACTTGACACATTATCAGCGGTTGAACAAATGTAAAATCTTTTATTTTTTTTGCAAGCATATATATTGTAGGATGTTGATGTAAATATGTACGAGCTTTCAAACTGTATTTTTAAATACAATATAAAACAAGCAGAAAAAGCTGTGAAATAAAAACATAAAAAACAGGCACAATATGTACTGCCATATATTTGGTACAATATACAGGGGAGCATTTTAAAAGAGAGACATATTACATAAAATGGATAAATTGTGACAATTTCATTGTAATAAATTATAAAATGATATGAACTTCTTTAGGTTGCTTAATATAAAAAAATAGAATATATATTTAAAATGAAAAGTGAACAGTTGGCACACAGAAAAGTGAGATATATATGAATTTACATCACTTACATTGCAAATAATATTCTATAACTAACATTTTTGTTCATTTTAGTAACTTTAGGGCAGCAAAAATGTCACTTTTACACGGGATGACTTAAAAATGTTGCACTTTCACTTAATTTCTATTTTCAGGTACAGTTCTTTTTTTAAAGACTACATATAGGTCACACCATTGTAGAAAAATAAACAAGACAGTGAAATATATAGGCAACTCTATGTACAAGAAAAGTCAATGTTACATGAAACTTCCAGTGTTCGGACAGTGTCTGAAAAATCTGAAATGTTGAGTGTGTCGTGTGCTTGTGTGAAGGTGTATTAAGTCAAGTGTATGTGGAACGTCTCTGTGTGTTCATTCAATAGCGGTGCTCTCCACGTGTGATGTGCGATGAGAACTCATAGCGGTCCTGACTGCGGTAACCACACAGGTTGCACTCGAAGGGGTCTCGGAAGCCATGGCATCCCATGTGGATGGTGTACATGACGTGGTCCAGGAACAAAACTCTGCAATGGACGCAGCGGTACGCCCTCAATTCTTCTCCCTCTGCGCTCAGCACCTTAAACCCCTCTGACGAAGCCATACTCAGATCCATCCCTGCTGCCCGCAAGGCCTCAAAATGCCGTTGCTGCTCTTCTTTAACCACTGGCAGACCTCCGTTTCGCATACCTGGAGCCATGTGATTGGTCAGGTAGATGAGACCACCTGCGGACGCCGCACTGCCTCCCCCGGCCGCCCGCTCTTCATTGTTGCTCTCGGTGTCAGTGGAGTCCTGGCCGCTGGGGCTGGGCGAGCCGTCCTTCTCCACAGAGGCTGATTTAGACTTGGACAGCAGAAGGAGATGCTCTGCGGCACTGTCCTTAGCAGACACGCCATTGCCTTCAGCTGATTGTGTCTTGTGAAGGTTGTAAATAGGGCTGACCACCATGTCGGAGGAGCCAGGGGAGGTCTGAACCAGAGGCCGTAAGGACTCTGCTCCCAAATAGCTAATCGCACTGTTAATGGCCTGGTCAATCACATGAGGCTGCATGAGCTCACCTGAGCCACCCTCGAAAGACAGCTCCGACAAACGATTCTCTCCTGTGGAAGAAACCCGAAAGAAAAAAGCTTTAACTCATCTGAAGTGTGTGAAATGTAAAATGAGAACCGATGCATCAGTACACTTTACTGGACCATTAGTGGTAGGCACAAATCTCTGATGTTTTTCTTGTCTTTATAACATTATAAACTATGACTGTGGAAATGAAAAGACAATGCAACCCTTTGGAGAACTTCTAGGTAGTTGGGGTGGGGCGATGGATGATGACATCAGGAGGTGTTAGGGATGTGCCCGAAGCGTGAATCCGTATTCGGAAAGGCACGGAAAACGAATAAAACGTTCTACTGAGCCACTAAATGGATGTGGTTAGCCGCTTACTTACTGTTTGCCACATAAAAAGAGTAAGGAGAGATGACAGATAGGTTGATGGCGAATGATTTGCAGATTCCGAGCACCAATGACAAACATCTAATCTTGTAAAATGTGTGGTAAGTACTGCCACTCCGTAGTATACGCAGAGTATGTGTGATATTACGAATCTTGCAAGTGAAAGTAAAAAGCGTGAGTGCATTCAAACGCGATTTCAGTGCCCCAGATATTAACAGTGGCTCCCTGATGCCTGCAATTTATATACAGTATAATTACCCAACAATAGAATTTTGAGAGAAAGTATTGATAGTATTTGAATTATTTTTTCTCCCATCTCGTATTTATTCCCTTTGTTCTATAGTACACGTAATTTCCTTTCCAAAAAGGGGATTCTCATTCATATTCGATTTCGGCTACGAAATTCATATTCGGAACGTCACATGAAACATACTATATGTACGTTCATCTGTTCCAGGAAAAAAATCGAACTCTTTTAGCACTACACAGTGGATATTTCACATCAAATACGTCACGAAACGTACATGGCGGTATGTATTTCGCATCTTGCGAAAAAAGTTCCCTCAGGTACATTTTCGTCATGAGATCAGGTTTAATTTTGAACGGTTGGAGAACATTCAGAAAAGACGCAAACTTAATGTTAACATTAACATATTTTTGTTAACATTAATAGCAGCTCCCTGATGACTGCAATTTTTATACAGTATAATTGTCCAACGATATAATTGCAAGAGAAAGTATTGATTTTATTTTTCTCCCATCTCGTATTTATTTCTTTTAGGGGTTCCATAGTAAACGTCATATCCTTTCCGAAAAGGAATTTGGCTTCGGTGGGTTGCGGAGAGGAATCACGATGACGGCTCAACATCCTGATGTCTGTCAGCCATCAGCGATGGACAATGGCATAGTCTATCGGCACAACCCTACAAGGTACCATTTCGAAACAGACAGTTCACTGAGAAACTAAATGGAGTTAGTTGCATGAAATCTTTAAAAATTGTTAGCACAAAAACATTATTTCATGGTATATTTTTTAACTGTAACTACTTGTTTCTGAATAGTCTCAGAACAATTAAAAAATAACATTAAAATGTAACATTCCGTGTTTTCAAAATAATAAAATAGAATGTTTCAGTGACCAAGAAAAAACATTTTAAAAACATGACATTTTGACTACCTGATCTCATGATGAAAACGTGTCTGTTGGAACTTTTTTGCGAGACACAAAATATGTACCGATAAGTACATTTCACTGCAGTTTCCAACAGAAACATTTTCGCACACAGTTATGATTACAGCTTCATATATTTCGCCTTCCGGTAGCTCAGTCAGCACTAAATTGGATTTAGGATGCGGAAACCTTGGAAATGAATCCCGTGAAAAACATGACTCACTATGAAAGAACTGAAAGATCAGATCAAAAAACAAGCTAAAACGGCATACTTACAATTGCATTTTTACGTCAAACTCGCTTTTCTTCATACTATCAGGTAGGTTTAGGTGTAGTGCAGATGGTACGTTATTTTAAAACGTCACAGAGCATTAGAGTTATAGCACCACTCAATGACCTCAATGGATTTCAAGTCAGAACTGCAGTGACATTTACAAAAACAACGTCACATAAAACGTACAATATGTACGTTCATCTGTTCCAGGGAAAAAAATCAAACACTCTTTTAGTGCCACATAGTGGACATTTCACATCAGATATGTCACAAACGTACATGGCGGTACGTATTTCGTGTCTTGCGAAAAAGTTCCCACAGGTACTTTTTCGTCATGAGATCAGGTTGCATTTTGAACGGTCTGAGAACATTCAGAAAAGACGCAAACTTAATGTTAATAGCAAGATATTTTTGTTAGCTGGTATAATGGTTTCTAAAAGTTTTGAGATATTGGAAAAAGATATTTAAAAGTACTCTCTTAAAAATGCCGGTTCCAAATGGGGGGCTTCCGCAGTGATCTTATAGAAGAAGCATTTTGGGTTACTCTAAGAACCTTTGAGCAAACAGTCATTTTTTTCTTAGTGTAATTAACATTTTCCACTATAGAGAGCCGTTTCAGTGAAAAGGTTCTATGGGTGTTAAAGGTTCTTAATGGAACCATAGATGCCAAAGTGCCTACAAGTCCTCCAGAGGGTTCTTCCAGTGTAGCAGTCTGAGAAACCTCAAATGGTGCCTCAAATATCTTTTCATTTTTACAATAATCTACTGTAAAATGCCAACATGAAAAGCAGAGATATTGGCTTAGCAATAGATCATGTTAATCTAATAGCACTTCATGAGCTATTTCTATAAAAGATGCAAATGCAATTACATAAGAATTTATAAAAAAAATTATATGCCATTATTGTGTTTCTTTTCCTGATTTTGTAAAGTCAAATTGTTAAACAGAAAACAAAAAGGGAGCTGCCTGTTATTGTTTCTGCAGTGTCTTAGTTCTTTTAGTCAGAAGCATAAATCCATTTTGACAATGATATCTGGATGATCTACGATATATAATGAAAGCAAACTTCAACTCTTACCCACAAACCTCTGTGGCATAGAGCTCTTACGCTTAGCTACATTGTTAGCTATCCTGTCTAGCACCAAGGCTCTCTCAGATGCAGGCATGTCCTCCCTCTGCTCATTCTGGCTGTTCTCTTCCTTCACTATGGAAAGCAAGACAAAGAAACCACGGATAAGATTCAAATGTCCGTACCTAACCTGAACTCATCCTCTGACATGATGCTAACTATAATAATGGATGATGTTCCTTCAATCATTCAGTTAAGATGTGGCACACATCCCTATCCCTTACTCTAAGCTTTTTAAGACAGTTTTTTTAAGCTTTGGGAGTTATGCACATGTTGCTGAACGTCTAATTAATCGGGCAATTTTTGGGCAGTGTCACCATTAAGTACCACCAGAACGTCAGTGGTAGTTGAGCTTCCACTAATACTTATTTTACATTCATTATAGTGAAATAAACCACATTTAGGCCATGATAATGGGTCATAGATTAGTAGCATTTCCATCTACATAAAAATAGACAACACTTTGAGAGAAAGCTCTGGTGTTCTGTCATTCACAGACCTGTATAAATGCTATTCTGAAGACCCATGCACTGCAGGTAGTTGTGACATCTCTCCTTATGTTCCTCCAGCGAGCTCCGCTGCTTGTAACTGCGCCCACAGTATGCACATTTATGAGGTTTTCCAACTGTAAATCCAAAATAAAAACATTTAGTTTTCACTACAATATAGTCTCACTTGATAACATTTGTTTGCAAAAACTGCGTGTTTGAGTTAATGAAGAAATTAAAGGCATGTTTGAATCATTTAGGTGACAGAGGCATTTACCCGAGTGTGTGCGCAGGTGTCCGGTGAGGGCATCTCTGCGGCGGCAAGCGTAGTTGCACAGGTGACATTTAAAAGGTTTCTCGCCAGAGTGCAGTTTGATGTGTCGGAGCAGGTTACCCTTCTGAGTGAAGGAAGCACCACACTGGCTGCACTGGAACGGCCTTTCCCCTAGATAGAAAGAAAGATAACGTATAACTCATGTATTGGAATTAAGACATTTTCATGTTAAATTACTCCATGCTGCAAGTCATGCATAATGATTAAGGAACTAGATTTTTCAGCGTGTTCTTCTTTCTAGTGGTCCCAAAATGTATTTTGACACTTAAACCACACTTTAAAAAGGATGAGTTTCATGGCAGTCGGTAACAATATACTAAACCAGAAGATTTTTTAGGTTGTAAATGATCGAACAGTAAATGTACTGTTCAAAATTAAGACATTTGCACACATCAAATGTTAGCAGAATATGTAGCACACCTGTGTGAAACTTTTAAATGACAAATAATATTCAGGATTAGATTAGAACAAAAATTAACTGAAATGAGATGGATAATATCACTAACTTTGTAACATCGACTGAACTGAATAAAAACACTACTGCCTTAATTAGAGATGTCTAGAGAGTTTTTTCACGACACGTTATCAGTCGGCCATATTGGCGGCACTAAACGTAAACAGTGCCACTGAACCGAATGAAACTAGCACATTTTTTTGATTATTGCTTCTGAAAATAGTCAGTTATTGTCATGTTTTGGGCTGTACTAATCGGTCGGACCGGGAAAAACATTTGGAGTACTATAGACTGCTAAAAAGTTATAACAAATCTAAAAAAAGAGTGCAAAAAAAATAGGAACAAAAGGTGTTTGTGGTGGGCCAAACTGATCTGTGGGACCTGTCCAGGATTTCCAGGGCAAGAATCTTGACAACATTCGTGTTTGTTCTTATCATTTCCGGTCAGGCAGGTGAAATATTACACTAATATCTTAATTAATTCTGCTTGTATGTATCTTTACTGTTAACTATGTCAAAATATTGTGCCCTTTCCTGCTTACTAAGTCATTCTCTATATGATTTAGCAGCTTCAACACGTTTTTTTCCATGATTTAGACAGCATAAATTAGCAGAACAATGTATTCAGTAGTACATTTAATCGTGCAGTCCATGCTGTTGTTTACATCTATCACCAATATGGCCGTGCATCTGTGTAAAGGACCAAAAACCCTGGACCACAAAACCAAAAAAGTCATAAGTAGCATGAGTATATTTGTAGCAATCGCCAAAAATACACTGTATGGGTCAAAATGATCCATTTTTCTTTTATGCCAAAAATCATTAAGATATTAAGTAAAGATCATGTTTCATGAAGATATTTTGTAAATTTCCTACCGTAAATGTATCAAAACTTTTTTATTTTTATTTTTTTTGCACCCTCAGATTCCAGATTTTTAAATAGTTGTATCTCTGCCCAATATTATCCTATCCTAATAACGTACATCAATGGAAAGCTTATTTATTCAGCCTTTAGATGCTGTATGATTCTCAATTTCAAAAAACTTGACCTTTATAACTGGTTTTGTGGTCCAGGGTCACAAAACTAACTTCAGCTGAATTCATTTTGTCTTCTGTAGAGCTGCTTTATAGCTGAAATGTTTCATAATTATCGAATTCTGCAACATTTCCGTTTATTCCTGTAAAGCTGCTTACACAATCTGTATTGTATAAAGCCTTATATAAGTAAATGTCACTTGACTTTAAATGTGACTTAAAATGGACTTCATCCATTGAAGCTGCTTCGGAACCTATCGGTTAAAAGTAATTGCATAAAAGTGTGGCTTAAAAGTTCAAATACTACCTTTTGGGCCCGTTGTGCGATAAAGTAACTTGCATTCAGAACGACTCGTTGTGCTTTAACCTGTATAGCAGTATTGTATATACACCTGTAGTTCTATCAAAGCGTCTTTCTTTGGAACACAGAACGGCAGCGACAAATGGCCATGTAAATGGCGAGCGTCTGAGACACTATACGGGCCCTGGGAAAGCAAAGCATCCGCCGCTGTAGCGCTATTACGCTGTGAATGCGGGGTCACTGTCCTACACGGCTCCACCGCGCTGTTACATCTGCAACAACGCGGCGCCTCGCGCCAAAGCTCAATCAAACACGCTGGCGGAATCTCGCACGTGAGCGCCGCTCTCCGCTCTGCGCGCGCTGCCTGGCTCGGCGCGCCGAGTGGCGCCCTGATCGAACAAGAGGCTTTCAGACGCTGCCTGCCAGTTTCGTAATGCACCACTGCCTGGGTCAATTTGATCTGAAAATCTCATTTTTTCCTCTTCTTCAGCTCTAAAATAAGAGCGGCCCATCACAATGCAAATGCAGAGCTCATTTAAATAAAGTGAAGGAAACACTTTGTGTTTGAGAGCCAGTCTTCCTGATCAGCGCCCCTGGAATAAACCAATATCCAGCTCCTCCGAATGTTGTGGCATTCTCCGAGAACGCTATTAATACGGCGCTCTCTTCAAAAGCCCTATAAAATAAGAGTCACCAGTGAAGCAGCAAAAAGACGGAAAAAGAAACTCATTAAAAAGGCATTTCAGGAGCACGGCACCTCCTGCGAATATTTCGATTTAAATAGGAAGCACTTCATTATATCTTTTATTATACGTTCTTTTCTGAATTTACATTAGCCCACTGTTCCTTTCTTCCATTCTGAGTTTCATTAGTTTGTCAAGTGAGGAAGTTAAGTGCCTTTTTGAGAAATGTTCTCAGCCACTGGTTTGGCTTCATCACAGTGGAATATCAATTTGACAAAGGGAGAAAATAACTAATACTGAAGTAATTGTCATTTGAGAGAGACTTTTGCTCGGTTAGTTGATACATTTGGGCTCTTATAAAGAAATCTAAACAAAATGTCACATTTTCAAACCTCTTTTAAAAGACAAAAACATATACACACATCATTATAATTAGCAATTAGGTAGTTCACCCAAAAGGGAAAATTCTGTCATCATTTACTCACCCTTACTGTTTGTCAATCCAAACCTGTATGACTTTCTTTCGTCTGTGGAACACAAAAGAAGATATTTTGAGAAATGTCTCAGGTTTTTAGTCCATACAATGGAAGTCAATGGTAACCAAACGTGTGTGTTTCTTTAAAATATCTTCTTTTGTGTTCCGTATAAGAAACCAAGTCATACGTGTTTGGAACGACATGAAAGTAAGCAAACAATGACTGAATTTACATTTTGAATGCACATAATTGTGCAATTAATAAATGCTGTAATTGTAATTTTTATTAGTCGTATACATCAAGTTAACATCATCCATTCAAGTCAAACCATACACAATTTGTTTGCTCTACTCTAGCTTCTGCTAAAAGGATGGTTACGTTTAAAACAGTGAATCCAGTGTCTCTGTCTATGTGCGGATTAACCCACCCAGCCCTGCGCCCTGTGAGCTGTGAGTGATAGCATAAGGAGGGAAGAGTAGATGGCAGGTGTGCTTACCAGTGTGACTTCGCTTGTGCACCATTAACACATTGGGCCCAATGCAAACCATCCCACAGATATCGCACTTCAGCTTCCCGTTGGGGAGGCGGATGCCCCCGGCCGTGGGGTAGGCGGCCGGCTTGCTGTCAGGGCCTGCGTGGGAGCCGTTCACTTTGGCCCCTGAGCCATCGAGCACACGCAAGTCCTCGGCTGCACATTCCT
Source organism: Labeo calbasu (assembly GCA_019740295.1). NCBI lineage: Eukaryota > Metazoa > Chordata > Actinopteri > Cypriniformes > Cyprinidae > Labeo > Labeo calbasu. The sequence continues at coordinate 9,926 of JAHKKF010527126.1, forward strand.
CCTCCTCTCCATTCATCTCACAGGCCAGCCCGTTTTCCTCGTCACTCCGAGCCTCAACTTTTATATTACAGGCTGGAAAAGAGGGTAGTGGGCCTGTTAAGTACAGTGGCAGGCTGGGTGGTTATTTTCTCTGACTAACTAACACCGCCATCTTATACCATGATAATGTTCTACAGCAAAAAGTGCACCTGCAAAGCAACTGCTTTCTTTCTTTCAGCCTTTGATTAGCAGTTTGTGTGTGTGTATGTGCAAAACATCAACTTTATTTGCATTAAACACATTTCTTGACATACAGAACATTAACTGCATTTGTTGAACAGCGATGTAAGCAGATAGTTACTACTTTTTTTTTTTTTTGCAGCCGAGTAAACTTAGACAAAAGTTTACATACACTTGATTCCACAGCTGTGTTTTTTTGTTTAGTGATAGTTGTTCATGAGTCTCTTGTTTGTCCTGAACAGTTAAACTGCCCGCAGGTTCCACAGACTCTTTGGTTTTTCAGCATTTTTATGTATTTAAACCCTTTCCAGTGATGACTGTATGATTTTGAGATCCATCTTTTCACACCGAGTACAACTGAGGGACTCAAATGCAACCATTACAGAAGGTTCAAATGCTCACTGATGCTCCAGAAGGAAAAAAAAAAAATGCATTAAGAGCGGGGGGTGAAAACTTTTGAAAAGAATGAAGCTGTGTACATTTTTCTCATTTTACATAAATATCATATTTTTTTTCATGAAGTACTGCCCTTCAGAAGATACTTAAATGCTTCCCAGAAATAATTGTAATTAAATTTGCCCTGATCTTCAAATTCAAAAAGTTTTCACCCCCGGCTTCATGAGCATCAGTGAGCTTTTGAACCTTCTGTAATAGTTGCATATGAGTCCCTCAGTTGTCCTCAGTGTAAGAAGATGGATCTCAAAATCATACACTCATTGTTGGAAAGGGTTCAAATACATAAAAATGCTGAAAAACCAAAGAATTTGTGTGACCTGAAGGATTTTTCTGAAGAACAGTTTAACCGTTCAGGACAAACAAGGAACTCGTGAACTATCACTTCACAAAAAACACAGCTGTGGATCATTCAGGTAACAACAGAGTATTAAGAATCAAGTATATGTCAACTTTTAAACAAGGTAATTTTTATAAATTCACCTATTATTTTCTTTTGTGGACTATATGTGAACACCCTTTATGTGAAATATCTTATTCAGGTCAGTACTAAATAAAAAATAACATGCATTTTGTATGATCCCTCTTATTTTGGTAAAATTCTTAACATTTTGCAGATTCTGCAAGGTGTATGTAAACGTGACTTCAACTGTAAATATAATCTACTCATATGTAATATAGAGATAAGACATTTACATAAGACATGTGTTTATTTAATGACTGGGTAAAAGCTTCCAACTTGCTTTAAGTAAAAAAGCACAACTGGATTAATATTCCGCTTTATAAATGATCCAGTATTCTTCTATGAAACCGTTTGCTCTCAAACCATCTTACCATCTCATTCACCATCACACTTCTCTGAAACAAATGACTGATAAACAGGAAACAGAGACACAGGAAGCACTGTGAAACTGAGGACTCTCAGCGGTGTAAACCAGACCAACAAACCGTGGTAAACACATACACACACACACATAGACTCACAAGCCTACAGAAGCATGCAAAAAGGAGCACACGATCAAGTAAAAAAGAAACTGTGTTAAATATTTAGACTATTCTCTGTAATGTCCAATTATAAGCTAGATCACTGTTCAGATGCGCGTGTTCAGCCTGATGAAGTAAACAGTCTTTTGAACAGTCTTTTAAGGCAGTTAGAGCTCAGGGTAAAGGTCCTGTGGTTAACACACTGTGGTGCCAGGCTGATTTCCCCATGCTTCAGCCTCTGTTTGTACAGACTCAAGAGGAACAAGCAGAAATAATGAAATATGGGAATCCAAGGGAAAAGGGGAAGCTTCAGCGCCCGAGCCGGCCCAACCGAAAAAAAGGACAAGAGTTATGGAGAAGTGACAGAAAGGGAAGCACAGACAGGGAATTGTTAAGCACAACAAGTGAAACAGTTTTTCTTTTTCATTTTATGCATTCAGACTACAGGGATCAGCAACCAAAGCACGTGATTGAACTGGAGAGTACCGACAGACAAAACTGTTTTTTGTGTTCAGGTTACTCTATGACAGTTTGAAGAGCACAGACACACTTGTTACTATGTTTCCAAAATAGATGGGAAATAATTGTCTTGAGTTTTACAGCAAGTGATCAAGTTTCCAGTATAATCGTATGTAATGACTAAGAAGAAAACTGAAGATTAATCAAATAGCTAAATAGAAAATAACATCATCACATGATCAAGTCAAATCAGTTTTCATTTTTAATGTATGGTCCTGGTCTTTAAGTGCGCTATTCATTGGTGGACATAATTCTACTTAAAAAATGGGTGACTCTTATTAAAATATAATAACTTTTCAACTTTTCCTTTTCAGCTACGTCATAAATCCTTCATACACTCTCAGAAAAAAGGTACAAAAGTAATTTAGCTTTAAAGTATTCATATTAGTACCTAAATGTACGTTTTATTACCCAAAGTGTGCCTAAATGATACATATACATGCTTTTTGAAAAGGGAACTGTCCCAGTGACAGCTTTTGTACTTGATGTATTAGTATTTTCTCAGTCCAGACAATTCCCAGTAGGCCAGCCTATGTTTTTCCTGTTGAATATTCTGTTTCACTCTCATAAAGTAAAACAGTTTACTTCACATTGACTTAAAAAAAGGTTTTTATGGATTTCAGTGTCAATGTGGGCATGAGTTACGGTAGTTAATAACACACAGTCAATACAGGAATGCAATCTCCCATTAACACCCATAAAAGGATGTATCTCTTCCTCTCGCGCGCACACACACACACAGATCCACTGACAGGCTTTCTTGCTTATATGATATGATGATTTAACCAGTGTGATGTGACCTGAGTTTGGCAGAGGGAACTAGGCTTGTTGTCATGATTCGGTCTCTCATGGATCTTTTGGGGAAGTTGTGACTAAACTGGGGATGGGAAGAGGAGCTTTTACTTTGTATAACGTTTGTCACACATCCTAATTTACCCATTTTGGGAAGCAAGTGTCAAAAGCCACAGACAAGGACAAACAAAAGAGCTCTACATAGAACAGAGCGACGTAACAGGCAAACCTCACAAACATCAATGGCTAATTTTAAATGGGATTAAATTAGATTTTTTTTCCATTTCCAAAGCTAAGCTCTGGAAGTGCCAATTGTTCAGTGCCTCGATAGTGATACAGTTAGTGATAAGGGAGTGTCTTTTATGCAGTTTGCACATCAATTACAACTTATCACAACTTAACATTGCACTTTAGCAAGGGATTGCATTAATGGTGAGGACACTATAAATGAACATAACGCTTTGCTAGTACAATTATTCTTCGTTTATGCTCCAGTCGAGGTGCTGAAAACGCCTATGAATAGCTTATGCGGTGCGGGAGAGCTACATGCGCATCAACCACGTTCCACAGCGGGTGGGTGAGAGCGTATGTTTGTGCATGCATATGTGTGTCAGATGTGATAAAAAGAACCCTGCTTTCGCTCGCATTTTTAGGAACTTGCTAGTGAAATGTTTGCATCTGATATAGCAACAGGTTTAGGCGCAGGCTATCACCCTCATACATTCAAAAAGAGGAATTACGTGATAAAATCAGCCTTGCACCATGAAAACCTTCCTGCACTTCACTGGACAGAGTATTTTTCCATGCAGTGCTAATAAACACTTATGCCCAAGGCAAAGTAATGTTTTAAATAAAAAAGGCCTGTGTTTTCTATAAATTTAAGTCAATGTGAAATTAAAATCGGCTATGTTCTTTGTGTCTTCATATGAATCATTGATCAGTGCGTGTGTTTTAATGGAATTAATAATTCCATAATAACCAAAATCTAAAATTACTCCTTTTCTGCTGCCACTTAGCTATTTTTTAGCTTAATTAATATTCAAATGGCTATTTATGCATTATTTTAGTATTCAGTTTGGCTTTATTCTGGTATGTAATGCCTAATTGACAATCCAAACAATTCCTGCACAGTTTTTCCTAGTTGGATATCTTGGTTCACTTGGAAATATGTGACATTACGGGTGTAAAATGGGTTGTGAACAAAATTATTATTATTAATTGTGAATTAAATTATAATATAAACACATTATAGTTTAAATTCATATCAAATTCAATTAGCTGAAGTTTAATGTGTCATTGTTACATGTACTTACTAAAAATGGTAGGTTGAAAAACTAACCCAGCACTGGGTGAAATATGGACAAACCCAGTGACTGGGTTGTGTTAAATGTTTAACCCTGCCTTCTGAGTAGTTTTATTTAACTTAACTATTGCTTAAAAATGACTGTATTTCTTACTTAAAATCAACCCAAAATAGGTTGGAAATTAGCATTTATGGTAACATTTTATTTTAAGGTGTCATTGTTACACGTTACATGTACTTGCTATTATAATAACAATTAATTATGCATTATTACATGCAAGCAACCCTAAGCCAAACCCTAATCCTAACTGTAACCATAGTACATGTAGTTAACTATTACTATTGCGTACTTAAATGTATAGTTACACCGTAACAACGACACCTTACAATAAAGTGTAACCACATTTATTAATATGTACAATAAATGAACAGTAACACTTTATATTAAGGTGTCATTTGTTAGCATTAGTTAATGTATTAACTAACATAAACGAACAATGAACAGTACATCAGACTATTTTTTAAATCTTTGTTCATGTTAGTTGTTAAAAATACAGTCGTTCATTGTTAGTTAGTTTACAGTGCATTAACTAATGTTAACAAACACAACGTTTGGTTTAAATAAAGCATTAGAAAATACTGAAATTAACATGAACCAAGATTAATAAATGCTGTAGAAGTATTGTTCATTCTTAGTTCATGTTAACTAATGTAGTTAACTAATGTTAACTATCGAACCTTATTGTAAAACTGTTACCAAATGAACATTTATTAGTTGAATAAATAATAATAAATAAGTTGAATAAATAATAATTAAATAATGCATTTAAAAAAAAAAGTTTATTAATAAATGTTAATGAATCTTATTGTAAAGTGTTACCACATGATTATTTATTAGTAAGTTGAATAAATAACATATAAATATATATATATATATATATATATATATATATATATATATTCACATTTTAATCATTTAACCCAACCACTGTTAAAATAAAATTATTTATA
>JAHKKF010527126.1:17957-52354 GCA_019740295.1 Labeo calbasu
AAAAAAAAAAAAAAAAAATGCAGAGAAAAAATTTCCTAATAAGTGGGTTAAAGAGTTCATGGCACAACTGAGCATGTTATGTGTAGGCTCAGTCAGTGAGTAAACGCTGTTTCAGTGTATTAAATTAGCAGTCTGCTGTTTAAATGTCCCACGGTTTCAGGAACCAGTAGGTATGAACTATCAGTCTGATGAGAGGAAAATAATTCATTTGTTATACTTAAAGTTCTTACAGCGGTTCCTTTTTGATTTGATATTTTAATCCTTTTAATGTGTGCCAGTAGGAAAAGAGACCGTTACAAAAGTTGAAGATGCGCATCATGAGCTAAACTGAATGCTTCGGACCCTGCGATTGTGATTGAACAATCTGGTGCACTTGCTCTGTGATCTTGTGGGCAGGACAAGAGCCGTTACATGCACTCATTTCATATGTAGCATTACATTTTATAGTTTTCTGTGTTAGACTGACCTCAAAAGTGGGCTGCAGTAGAAACTATATCAGACTTAGTATTGCATGAATGTGTAAATTAGGTAGTTTTGTGGTTGCATCCCAGCTTACGCTGGTCTGACTCACCCAGTGGTTTGTCTGTGCGGTTGTTGTTGTGTTGGAGGCCAGTGCTGGCTGATAAGTCTTCAGGAACAGGCATAGCCTCATCTTGGTCTTCTCCCCCCTCGTTTGCAGTTGGGCTGTCCCTTCCTGAGAAGAGAGTAGAGAAGTTACCAATATAGATGCAGTTCCATTGCTTTTACACAGTTTAAAATTGATGCATTTTTGAGTTTAATATGCACCTGTTCTGTACACACAGAGTTTAGTCATTTATGGGAATGACAACTGGATTCTACATCCGAATTGCCTCCAAAAAAATTCAGGTAGCAACAACCGCAATTGCAGAAATTTTACACAGTGTGAATAGAACCAAACTGAACAACTGGTTGTTAATCACATAGTTAAATGCATAGCAGAGTTTTGTCTTTACTGTATGTGAGGTGCTAAAAATCACAGGGTATGTTCTGACTCATTAGTGATGCCAGATCTTGTTAGAAACAACAACAAATAAGAACATCGGCAGACTATCTGGGAAAGGACCACGTGCCAAAACATATGCCTACTTTATTAACTCCATAAACTAGATCACTTTACAAGCCCAAATAACCAGCTCAAAAGAGAATTAATAAGCATTGCTTATAAAGAGTGAACATGGCAGCCCTTCAAGAGTGCACTCTGTAAAGTAGCCTTCTGAACTTAATAAAACATGACGGCTCTGTTGACGGTGTTTTAGTTAAAACTGCTGAAAATAAATAAGTCTTTGGTCACTGTAATATTGCTTTGGTTAAAATGAGCTGATACCAAACCACATAATGTTGCTAACGTTGGCTCAACCAATGGCATGTGTTGGGGGCGGGACTATCTGTGTGTCTGACCAATGACGGGTGGTGGGGGTGTTCAGAACTGTTTTTATGACAGTAAAATTCAGGTAGTGACAACCACATTTTACACAACAAATTTACACAACAACTAGTTGTTAATCATGTATTTAAATGTGTACCGGAGTTTTGTCTTTCACAAAAAACCACAGGGTATGTTTTGACTCATTGGTGTTGCCAGATTGTGCTAGAATAAACAAAACACCAATAAGAACAAGCCCATAATAAACTCTAATCGAAACGTGGTATCTTGGAAATAAGCCACATGCCAAAATATCACGACCTGCATCTACCTACTTTATTAAGTCCATAAACTAGATCGCTTTACAAGCCCAAAAAACACTTAATAAGCAATGCTTATAATAAGCGGACATGGCAACCCTTCAAGAGTGCACTCTGTAAAGTAGCCTTCTGAACTTAATAAAGCATGGTGGCTCTGTTGATGGTCTTTTAGTTAAAACTGCTGAAAATAATTAATCTTTGGTCACTGTATTATTGCTTTGGTTAAAATTAGCTGATACCAAACCACAGAATGTTGCTATGGTTACCATGGTGTCAATCATTGCAGTTTCGAAAGTAACATCAGAAACAATAATTTAGGGGATTTACTTGCGTATTTAAATGTGGTTGTCACTCCTAAAATTTTGCAGTGGCTGAACTAATGGCATAAGTTGTGGGGGCGGGACTATCTGTGTGTCTGACCAATGACAGGTGGTGGGACTGTTCAGAAGTACTGTTTTTATGACAGTAAAATTCAGGTAGTGACAACCACATTTACACAACAACTAGTTGTTAATCATGTATTTAAATGCATATCAGAGTTTTGTCTTTCACTGTATGTGAGGTGCAAAAAATCACAGGGTACATTTTGACTCATTAGTGTTGCCAGATCTTGCTAGAAAAAAAAAACACAAATAAGAACAAGCCCATAATAAACTCTAATCAAATTGTGATATCTTGAAAATAAGCCACATGCCAAAATATCACAAACTACATCTACCTACTTTATTAAGTTCATAAACCAGATCGCTTAACGAGCCCAAATAGCAAGCCCAAAAGACACTTAATAAGCATTGCTTATAATAAGCGGACATGGCAACCCTTCAAGATTGCACTCTGTAAAGCAGCCTTCTGAACTTAAAAAAAAAAACATAACGGCTCTGGTGGTGGTGTTTTCGTTAAAACTGCTAAAAATAAATCACCTTTGATCACTGTAATACTGCTTTGGTTAAAAATAGCTGATACCAAACCACAGAATGTTGCTATGGTTGCCATGGTGTCAATCATTGCCATTTCGAAAGTAACACACAGAATCATAATTTAGGGGATTTACTCCCATATTTAAATATGGTTGTCACTCCTGAAATTTTGCAGTGGGTATGCGGTTAATTAGAAGTAAATCATTTGTAGGCTGATTCATCATCATTGCCTCAACCAATAGCATGAGCTTGGGGCGGGACTATCTGTGTGTTTAAAAAGAGCACTCCCAACACCCGTCATTGGTCAGACACACAGATAGTAAGGATGAATCAGCCTGCAAATAGTTTATTTGTAAGCTAATTCATCATCATTGGCTCAACCAATGGCATGAGTTGGGGGCGGGACTATCTGTGTGTCTTACCAATGACGGGTGGTGGGAGTGTTCAGAAGAACTGTTTTTATTAAAGTAAATGCTACTTTCTTGTAATCTTGATGTTATATTGTTTCATACTTATCAAAATAAAAATATAAAGTATGCATACATTGCCCGAATGTCTTTACAGGAAGCAGACAGTGTCCGATTTCTGGTTTCATCTCCTCTCCTGATTCCAAGCAGCAAAACTGACCAAATAGGTAAAACCGAACAAACCTCAAACAAACCTTATTTTTTTAAATCTGTTTGATGACATTAGTAATTTGCACACTCCCCCTTAAAGAAAAAGAGTTGTATTGTGGTTGCTCCAGGATATATTGCATCCCAGTGTTGAAAGTCAGGGCATTAAATATAACATTCTCGCTAATGGAGCTCACTATAATGAGTCTTGTGTAAGTTTTGTGACTTTATTTAGATATGAAAATGTCGACAGAGCACAAATGCTGACCCACTGCATTCAGACTGTGTTCCCTTTTCCATTTGTCTGTTTTCCTGGAAAAGTGTTTGCATTAACGCCTAGCCGATTCAAGATGTCATCCTTGAGTTGTCGTGCCACGACAAACATTTCTTGCTTCATCCACAAGAGTTCACAAGTTTAAATCTTGCTGAATATACGATTTATAACTGAATCGGTTTGTCAGTAGATGTATATCAGTAATGGGGCCACATTTGGATGTACTTGAAAAAAGAGAGCTCTCTGATAAGAGATAGACACCATTCACGTCATTCCAAACCAGTATGACTTATGTTTGTTCATTAATTGATAAAGTCATAGGCGTGGAATGACATTAGGGTGAATGACTGATTTTCATTTTTGGGTGAACTTTTTGTTCCTTTAAACTGGCAAGAGTAATATGAGATTTTATTTATTTTTTTCAGAAATCATATATATCATGTTTTTAAGAGTAAATCAGACATTTTATTGACTGGAGGTCTCCTAAATCCAGTCTAGAATCACCTGTGCATTAACATATATCTGCTGAGACAGACCTTATATAGCCTGTCGTTGAACAGTCAAAAACGGTTATCTTTGCTCGACTGTTTTGATCGTCCAGACCTCACTGTGGCTTTGAACGCATGAGAGGCGTCTCTTACCTGTTATCTGGGACATTTCCTGTGCGTCCTCGGTCTCCATCCTGTGCAGGTATTCTAACAGGAGCAAAAGCAAGAGAGAAAGAGTATCATCAGCGCTCGCTGCCTCAAAAATAAGCCTGTATAGGAGAAGTGGTTGGTGATTAAAGGAGAATGGCCTTTCTTTGTGTATCTCCATCACCCTGGCAAGAACAGCGCTATTCCAGCCTCACACAGCACTGTCTTCCACATTACATTACAATGAACTACAGACATTTTCATTACCGCTCTGACAGACGGGGTTGAACTAAGAGAATAGGTTTGGTGGACTACAAGGCCGGCGATGAGGTGGGGAGTCTCGAAAGGAACAGGCTTTCAGACCACATTTGTTATTTATTGTTAATTTCCCACCACATAATCATCCAAAAATGCAAACTGACTGCCGCAAAATTAAGCAGAAAATTAGATGGCCCGGGGTCATGGAGGATGCGGGTGTTTGGCATCGCCAGCTGATTGGCGCTCGTGTTCACTCTAATTTACTGAGCATGCATGGGTGAGCCCGGCAGCCCGACTCTTTCTCTGCTTCTCTTTAACACACACACACATAGGAACACACGGATGTACGAACACAGAAGGAAATGTAGACAAGAGAGTGCAATGAGTAAGGTGACAGAAAGAAGAAGACACTCAAGGTACAAATTAAACAAAGCAGGTTTATCAGAGACAAGAAATGAATAGATGAAGAAATAAGAGAAAGGTTAGGCGAAAATAACTCACTGAGAGAACAATATTAGTTTGCAATGCAAAAGTAAGCTATTTGACTTCCGCTTCATTAGCCACTATGGGATAATAACTGGAAGATTCCCAGGTAACAAATTTAGGTTATAAAAACATCATGGTGGGAACATTGCTTAGAAATGTTTCTAAAATGTTGAAATGACACAAAAATGTTCAACCAACTTTATTTTTGTCCAAAATATAATGTTATTTGTAGATTTATTTTTAATTTTCTAATATTCTAAAGGAAAAAATAACACTCAATCAGAATCAATCCTGATATGTCCAGCTCCAGAATTTAAAGCGACGAGCATGAGCTTTGAATAAACACAGACTAAAGGTTTACCGTTTACACCAAGAACGATACCTAAATTATCATCCACACCAGCGAACGATATTGTCTGTTTTTTCTAAGCACATGTTTGTCTGCCATTTTAAATTCTCAAGCTTGTTATATCAGGATTGATTCTGATTGATTGTCAATGTTTTTATCATTTATCAGCTAGAAAAAAATCGTTCTGATAGTGATTCCAATGACATCATTTTTGTGTGACTTTATCATTATAGCTGTGATGTAGATACTACAATTCTTTAATAATGAGAATGATTTTTAGAACTATATCTTCATTGTTATCTTTATAGTTATCGTGGCGTAAACAGGCATTAAATCAAATAAATATATCGCTTTTGTTGTCCACCAAAGCGTTTTTATAAGTGTTGCCAAGTCTGCTTTTTCCCGTGGAATTGGGCTACTTTAAAGGTCCACTAAAGTGCTTTTAAACACGCAGGAACTATGTGTTGATGTAATTTAAACTGAAACAGGAAGACAGACTTAAAAAAAAAAAGCCAATAGCATTTAGTTAATATCACAGATGGAGCCGGTGAGCTCGGTAAAGCCACATTTGACAGTGTATGACAGCCACAATCCCATCCATATTGCATTATCTATATATAAAATAGCATTCTGTGCAGAATTCAAATGTGTCCAATACATTTTGTGGTCTGCGCCGATTTGCGCAAATGATCCGCGCATGCTATCATCTCTCTGGACCGGAGCAGGGTATGTGCACACTGCAGCGGTTTGTGTGACACAAAGTGAAACCAGACCTCATTAGCCCCAACGGAATGCATATTTGCACTGACTGAATCACTCCCTATCCATTTACCATACAGATAATATAAATTCCGTGAACAAGTGACTGATTTCATTTATAGTGAAGGGGGCGGGATGCAGTGCATACTAGAGAGCATTTGACTGGACAGAAAATCTGATGAGAAGCTGAAGTGCAGGGTGATGTCATCAAAATTGTTGATTCATATTGGTAGAGGTTAGAGACTATGTTCTGAATGCTAATATACTGTAAATGCGAATTTTGTCATTGTTTTGGAGCACACTAGCTTATAGATAAGGGTAACATATTCATTCACTAAAAGCCAAAAAACTTTAATTTTGGTTTCATGGGGACATTAACGCAGCTGTTGTCGCGGGTTGTTTTTCGTGTTTGCAGGTTAAAGCGACCCCAATAATCTAATATTTAACGATTGAAATACAAATTTTACCAGGGAAACCACACCATAAAAATGTGTATTTTACCCCCAGAACGCGATTTTTACTGGGGGACCCCTTCTAAACGCGATTAGGCTATTTTGGAGTAGCAACTGGGCCGGATTTGTTGTGAAAACCTGGCAACCCAGGATTGATTCTGATTGGGTGTCAATGTTTTTATCATTCATCAGCTGAAAAAAAAATAGTTCTGAATGTGGTTTCAACAATATCGTTTCTCTGTACCTTTATCGTTATAGCTGTGGTGTGGACTCTGCTACTCTTTAATACTGAGAACGATTTTTAGAACTACATCATATATCGTTATCTTTATACTTATTGTCCTTGGTGTGAACAGGCCTTAAGAATGTTAAAATGTCCAGTTTTCTCGCCGTGATTATAATGCTATTTAAAAGTTGCAAAAACATGTCTCATCAGGTACAAATACCATCATAAGCACATTCCTAGAATGTTGATCTCAAGACGTTTATAAGAATGTTCGGTCATAGGTGTCATTTGTTAACATTAGTTAGGACAATGAACAATACTTTTATTACACTATATATTAACCTTTGTTGATGTTAGTCAATAAAAATACAGTCGTTCATTGTTTGTTCATGTTCGTTCACAGTGCATTAACTAATGTTAACAAACATAACTTGTGATTTTAATAATGCATTAGTGAATGCTGAAAGGAACATTAAGATTAATAAATGTTGCAGAAGTATTGTTCATTTTTAGTTCATGTTAGCTAATGTAGCTAACTAATGTTAACTAATGAGTTACTGAATTAAGTGTTACTGAAATAAGTGTTACTGAATGTTCTATTATTTAAACATTACTTTAAGAATACATTAAAATAACAAATAGCAGTTTGCCATATCAAGCAACGTAGAACTGTTTTTGTACAATCATAAATAGCTGGAAGCAGATGAAACCGGAAGCAACCCACTTGTTTGTTCAAAATAAGGTGGACAGGACAAGACGAAAAAGGATTAAAGAACAAGAATGGATGGTCAAAATTAGTGTTTCTAACTCCTCAGAAGGAGTCAGTGGTGAGCACTTCCTCAGGCCAGGCCTGCATATCTGAGAAGTCACCAGCGCTCGTGGCCCCATTAATAATGTAGCGGCCACTTGGGTCCACAGCAGATGGGCACAACAGCCTCGGCCTCGCTGCCACTTCAAGACGCTCCCGCTAGGGCCCCACGCCCGGCCCCACCAGCCACACAGGGAGAAGTGAAGTTCCTGAAAATAGCCAAGCAAGCTGAAGAGAGCTCCTGGGAGAAGGGGGACGTAGGCCTTCCTGTTTTTAATGACAGATGGCTCCACGCACTTGGAACAAATAGTGGGAAACCAGCGGCCTACCGTCTGTCGCAATGTCCCAGCCTTCCTGGGGATCGGGCATCTCGGAAGACTTACGACTGGCTCGCACGCCCAAAACCCTGGTGAGGGCTTGTTGCGACTGCTGTGAGATACGAATGTGCGTGTGTCTGGGCGGCATTGGTCACTGTGTGTGTGAAACGGAAAGGCTTAAAGGTCATTAGTTCATAAAGGTTTGCAAGCTAGCTGTTTGGCAGGTTATCTGATGATGCAACACTTCAAACTGTTATTCAGGTCATTTTTTGGACATTTTGTGCGCTTATGCTTAATAAAAAACAATATTTTATTTGTTATTGAGCTATTTAGCTGGCTAAAATTCCTTCAGAAATGATTCAACCACTGCATTGATTGATTCTCATTCTTTTTGCATCACTAAATAAATGTAATGTGTATTTATGTAAATGGTATTTTCCACAGATATGCAGATGCTGTTATTCTTGTTTAGACAATATCACTAGTAAGTAATACTGATATTATACAAGCAAATTGCAGATCAGATCAGCTGTTATGAAGACCAAGGAGCTGCTCATGGATCTTCACAGACCTCTTTGACTGTCTAAATGGGACATCAACAATCTTTTCAGCACTTCACAGATTTGGCCACTGTAAGATGGCAAGAAGGAAGGCATTTGGCTTCTTTGCCATGTTTCTTGCCACTGGTCTGGCTTTGATTTCACCAGGAGGCGCTTTTTGCCATCAAAAGCAACATGAGATGGGTAAAAAGAGTCAAATTCTTGATAAGAACCTGTTTTATTCTTAAATGGCCCAGCAACACTTAATTTTGATTGAAAATCTGTGACAGGACTGGAGAAATACTGCATTTAAACTGACATCTTAAGGTGGAGAAAAAAAAAATCAAAGTAAAAGTTTGATTCATGGATTATTATTTTTTTGTTTAAGTTTCTTCCATTCGAAATCTGTTAAATAAAGTGTCCCATTAAGAAAAAAATGTAGTTGTTGTATTATTAATATGATTTTTACTATACTATAAACTACAAAAAAAAAAAAAAAATAGCAATAATGAAAAAAAAAATTAAACATCTCTGTATTTTTGGAAGAGCTTACTCAGTTTGTGCAAATACAAAAAAAAAAAAAGAGCTCAGAGTATTTCTTCTGCACTAATTTCACAAGTATGTACAAATATGTGGTCTTGTTTCATTAATAAAGTGTGCACTTTTTTTTATTTACACCGAAAGAATAGAAATAAAATGGGACAACATGCCCCATAGGTGGGCACACTGTAACATGACCATATAACAGCTTAAAATGTACAACTAAAACGTTTTGTCCATAAGATACAATAATACAGTCTCCTTCTTAAATTTAATGCCATTTTGTAAATAATTAAAAATTTACTCATTTTGAAGTCTGACAATGAACACACTGCAAAACGCAACTATACGACAGCTTAAAACAAAGTGAGCGAACAGATGAAGAAACACATTCGGAAAAACACAGAGATGAACACAGCGCTCCCCACGCTCCACACAGCTCTCACAACACAAAGCAAATATATGAGCCATAAGTGCTTTAAATTTCTTAAAAATACGGTTCTTTCCGTTATTTAAGATTCTCAGTAGAAATATTAAGAGTTTTACATGTGAATTACATCATTAACATCACAAAACAACATAATTCTAATAGAAGCAAACTATTATTAATTAAATATTAATGAACAGATTGCAGATTATAATAATAGCAAATATGTCTCATTATAAAAAAAAGCATTAAATCACAAGAAACTGAGATGAAAAGCTAACGTTGATATGGCGACTAGTAAATGCACTAGTTTTGCTATTCTGTGAAAACTTTTAAACCATGGTTTAAAACTCATGCATGAGTGTTACAACTATATTCTCCTCTATATTAAACTGCCAGTTTTTCAAAAGATGTTGATTGAGGTTAGAGTCAGGTCAGGTTTAGCTTTGGGTTAGCTGCAATAAAAATGCATCATATGTGACGCATTCCTCATACCACAAACTAACCATCATCTTGAAGTTTCATGCACTTTTTTTCGTAGCTGTGACAGATTAACCAGCTCTATGGAGCGGAGAACTAGAGTGTATGTGTGTGTTGGGTGGGTGGCGGTGCACGGTATTCCCCTGCGCCCCCTTTTCTGAGCAGATGTGAGAGGGGAAATAGTGATGGTGTAGACAAAGAGGGGGAAGAAATGTAAAAATACTTCTCACTGATGAGCTTTAGTCTCCCACTCTGACAGAGATCAACTTCTTTGGACTTTTTACCTGCTCTAAGCTGATGACTATTTATATTTATATACAAGTAGTAAAAATTAAATTGTTATCTCAATCCACACCTCTTCAGTTACCTCTTTTTTCTGCAGTTTTTGCTTATGTTGTCAAACCTTGGTATGCTTGTAGGACACACTGGTCACAGTCAAGACAGGAGATTAGCATAGTCAAGCACATTATCATAGCGACAGGAACTCTGTGGGTTTTAAGACACACTTAGTGTGTCTGTGTTTGTGACTATGTGTGTGTGAAAAGAGGAGTGTAAAGGGTAGGAAAACAGATCTAAGTGTGAAAAAAAAAAGTTGAAAAGATGGGTGGAGACTCGGCGCTGCAAAACCGTTAAACAGACAAAATGCCATTGCTGCGTTTCAAGCCATTCAAAGGTGAGTATGGCTTAACTAAAGAACTAGCAACAAGTGCAGTTTCATCATTTCACTCAGGGATGGTTACATAAATGATATCTAGATGTAATGAGTCAAGAAGGGTTAATGGTGGAATTTTTTCCTTTGCATAAAACAGCAATCTTTCAAAAGGATGCAAAACAATTCTGGGAATTTTTCTTAGTTTCAGCAGGAACAATACTGACTTAAGTCATAACAGAAATATTGGTTCCACTCTAAATATGGTCAAATTGAAGTCAAACACAGATGCTACGTTCAAATAAACATTTTGATGTTAACACAAATGCAGTCTTTTATGTATAGAATAAATAAACTGTTCATTATTCAAGTGATAAAGTGAAATATAATATATAGATAAAATATAGATACAATAATAGTATATATAATATATAGCTAAAATATAAAGAGATAAAATGCAGTAGTGTTACTTGTGGACACCTGAAGAATATTTAAGATATTTTGTTTCACACAGGTAAAACTAATTCAGCAAGCATCTTCACCACTTATCATGAATTTTCTTCTATAGTTTACACAACATTATTATTTTCCCCTCTTACAAATAATATTAATAATCTGAAAATCATGACTTTCTTAA
This sequence comes from Labeo calbasu, assembly GCA_019740295.1. Classification (NCBI taxonomy): domain Eukaryota; kingdom Metazoa; phylum Chordata; class Actinopteri; order Cypriniformes; family Cyprinidae; genus Labeo; species Labeo calbasu. The sequence continues at coordinate 29,029 of JAHKKF010527126.1, forward strand.
TAAAAATATTAGTTGTATCTTATGTGTGTGTGTGTGTGTGTGTGTGTGTGTATGTATTATACATACATTATATATAATATATACACAATTATATTATACTATTTCATATATCTATATATCTATATATATATATATATAATAGACATGTCTGCAAACATAAGTNTTATATATAATATATACACAATTATATTATACTATTTCATATATCTATATATATATATATATATATATATAATAGACATGTCTGCAAACATAAGTACCAGTTTAACACTATAAAAATTATGATTTTTAATTAGGAGAGCTGAACTTCTAAACACTATTTAGCTTTTTCAGTAACTTTTGTCAAATGGGATATCCATTAACTGGCCTGTCTTGCATCAGTGAGGATTTCATCACATTTGAGGGCGTAGGATAGAGTGATTGCTATCTGTCAAAGATGATATGCAGGAACTGCTTTCTGAGAAATAAAAGAAGCTCACTTTAGAAGCCTCTTTTAGAATGGCCACACTTCACTACGCTGCCATTGAAAGCACTCATTTTATTCACTTCATCATTTCGTCTTTTTCTTTCTTTGCGAACTTTTTTTATGTGCCACATTAACGTGTACAATATGCTGTATATATTAAAAGTGCCTGAAACAAAGTGCAATACATTTTGTAGGATATTACGCGGAAAAGTTACAAACATACACTGTGAAACTGTTATTTTCGGAGCACGGATGTGAAAACCATTCTTTTTATTCTTTAAAAGACAGAATAAATTTATTAAACCCAGGAACAAACTGTACTGAAATTTAAAGCGGCTATTATTTATAAGTATCTTGCCTACAAAATGAAGGCCTATTGCTAATTAAATGTTTAATTGTTAGTTAGAAATCTTAGTAAAACAAACCTTTATGTCTAGGAAGTTGCGTTTATACATTTCTCAGAAAGTTTGATGAAACAATTCTCTCAAATAAATGTGAGAAGTGTGTTTTTGTCTGTCGCACGCCGTGTATTTTTACACAATCGCTCAATAGATTCTCTTGTGTTGCACATATGACCTGTGCCGTGAACACTAACGAGTGTACATGAAACCAAACAAGGGCACAAAAGAGAAGCTCAAGACACACATGCATCACCGGAGAAAAAATGACCAAAGAATTCGTGTAAGTCATTTTCACCTGTCTTACCTTCACCGGAAAAAAGCGGGAAGAACTCACACAAAAATGATTATGGTGTTTTTACGGATTATTAAGTAAACCAGCTTGCTGCGATCACTTCGTTACCATTTTTAACCTCTTTGAATTAATTACAAATGAAGAAAATATAGTAGAAATGAAAGTGAAATAAATGGAAGCAAAGATTCGGTTCTAAAAAACATTCTTCCTAAAAACTATTTTTGAAGAATACATCCAGACTTGGATGGGGGAAACGAACTTTTCGATTTCATACATTTCCTTAAACGTATTACTGATAAAAAATCTATGTGTTATTAAAAGAGTTTTTGTTTTTCGTAAAAAAGGTGTTTTAAAAAGTCCACTTTGCTAAAAATAGAGAGGAATTTTTATGCTGAGCAACAGGTGCGTATCGGAAGATAATGAAAGTAACGTTCAAAGTTGTATTTAAACAGAACATTAACAACATACCTAATTAAATAATATGCTACGTATATATAAATGTCATTATCAATGAAATGATTGGGAAAAATTCCACCCTGTTCCACGTTTGGGACATCGGGAAACTTTTTCCATATGGAAAACTGGAAAAAAGACATGAGTTGAAAACGAAAAGAAAGAGAAGGAAAAGAAAAACATATGAACTACAAATAAAACTTATAATGAAGAAGCCCTGGCGCAAATAAAGTAATTACGCATACGCGCTCAACGAACACGCCTTTCGCCATGTCAAGAGGATTGAAGCGCTTGCACCTGCTAGAGTTCAGGACAAAAACTTCCATTACGCCAGTTCTCCTCGCTCTCGCTTAGTTGAACTGTCAATTATGATCAACTCTTAAATACTAAGTCTGTGATATGTGTCACTTGGACCGGCCTGTGAGAGTTATTTACCTGCTATTCCTTGAGTTTGCAGTATGAAGCTCTTCCAGCTGTCCCCCGCCGCTCCATGCGCACAAGTTCTCAGCGCCGCGGCAGCAGTCTGGAACTCTGTGCGCGGTCCCTCCCCTCTCCACTGCACTTCCTCCTTCCAGCCCAGCATTGCTATGTCTCTGTGCTCGTGTGAGACATTTTGCAAGCTTTTATTCCAGAGGCCGAGTCTGCTCGGGGAATCGAGGCAGCAGAGCTTGGCACTTCGCTTTGTATCGTGCCAATAAAAGCTGACACCCAGTAGACCATCACTGGCAGCCATGCATGAGATGGGATGAGGCGGGCTAGGACAGTGGACTGATCAGTTCTTATTTATTTATTTCTCGCAGAGGGACAGGGGTCTCTTGATCTCACGTCACCTGTTTTAGTGATTTTGGAAGTATACTTTTTAACAAAAAAAAAAAAAAATATATAAGAAGTGGAGTGATGTCTATGTAATTGAGAAACAGAAACAGTTTCATTAATTAATTGCTGTAGGGTAGGGGCCGGAGCCCACTAGGGGGCCTTTTCAAACTTAAATGATTTTAAATGATTTTAAATATGTTCTTTAAGAAATAGCGGGTGTTTATGGACAAATCCCATTTGTGCTCATTAGCGATGTTTGGATTGTGAACGAATCATTCTTTTGAACCGATTCTTTTTGTGAACTGGAAGGACCAGTTGACCAAATCGGACTGAAATTCTTCATGATTATTAAAAAAAAAAAAACTTCACTCCCTGTTACATTTCTTCTCCTGTCTGGAACACTGTGAATGGATAAGTGCAATAATACACACTCTTAAAAATAAAGGTGCTTCACAATGCCATAGAAGAACCTTTTTTGTCTAAATGGTTCCATAAAGAATCTTTAACATCTGAAGAACCTTTCTGTTTCACGAAAGATTCTTATGGTGAAAGAAGGTTCTTCATATTATAAAAAGGTAAGAAAGAGATGGTTCTTTAAAGAACCTTTGACTGAATGGTTCTATGTGGAACCAAAAATGGTTCTTCTGTGGAATCGATGTGAAGAACCTTTTAAGCATCTTTATTTTTAAGAGTGCGAACAATGAAAAATTCCCAGTGCTGTTATACTAAATATAAGCACTCTTGGAAACCCACATGACCAATTGGATTGTAGGACCAGAACTAACTGTTATATAAAGTATGCATAAAGTTGCTTATTCTTAATTAAAGTCAGATCATCATCTTTATTACATGCATTTTTTTTTTAAGAGCCATAAATTAACGTAAAAAAAAAAAAAAAAATCTATGTTCAAAGGTCAATAAAGAAGGACTGTGGTTGTGGGGGGTTTCGATTATTGTTTGTGGGGAGATTTGAAGTTAAAAAGGTGGAGATCCATATGCATACAGTTCATTTAAACATAACACCTATACTGGCAATAAAGGGCACTTGATAGATCTGAATTTTGTAGGATTGCAATTAGGTTTTAAAAAACACTTCATGGCATTAACGGATGTTGTTTCAGATGAAAGCTGTACATCCTGTCAGTTTCGAGTGTGTAGTTATGTATGAAGGGTACTTCATGTTCAGAAGAACAGCAGCAGCTGAGACTGTGTGCATTACTTGCTAGTTCCTGACCAAAGGCTATTAATTGCATTTTTGGTGCACAGAGTTTGGTTTTACTTCTAACAGAATTGTTTATTTTATTTTTTTTCATATTTTATTATTTATTTATTTCATTTTTTTTAGATTAACAATACAATTTTCCCTGCGACTCTATAAAGGATAAGCAGTTGCAGAATGTATGAATGTGTGAAATTAAAAATTTAATTTGACATACAGTAAGATTGTGACAGTGCTGTCACAATCTGACCTGCTGAGTATTACTTTATTAAACTATATCATTAGACTCAGAATGGATGTACTAACAATGCTTCTACCAATCATCCAAAAAGTATAATTTTTGCATTAATATTTATAGAAATATTCAATAAATAATGAGTGAGAAAGCAATTGTGGCTTAAACAAATAGGGTCATTTAATTCCCATGTTTCGCCCTTATATTTTAAATGACGTTTCCGGTACATTGCCCCCATGGCTGTGGTATTGGCGTAATAAATGAGAGTCTTTTTGCCTCCCAGTGATCCAAATGTTTGACCGTTCCAGGTAGCCATATCTCAGGAGCTGCTGGTGCTGAGTCATGTTCTGAAGGAGGCCACTCTTATCTCCTGTCTCCAGGAGGACTTTTTCAGGCAGTTGGGTGTGGGGTGAAACGGGAACCCTGGATGGTGTTGGCTTGTTTTTTTTTTTCAGGACAACCTGTTGTTTGCTTAATTTAGTGACCCTTTGGAGAGACTGAAAGTTTTCTGCTTTTGATATCATAATAAGTGGGGTAAAAACTGGCTGTGACATTACAGTGGGACAGTCTAATCTCCAGAGACGGCATTGAGGGAATGCTTTTGGTGTAGGGTGACTCAGCAAACTGTGCTGTAACTCCAGTCATTAGAGCTGAGAGGAGACTTGCAGAGCCACGGAGGTGCACAATGACTCGGCACAAACTGGGGGGAAATAATTAAGAATATGTTCTTTTCAGTTTAATAAAGTTGGACAGACGGCTATGTATTAAACATTAATTAGAGAAATTAACATTTTCCATTATTAATTAAAAATTAACAATTAAAGAAAAATGTATGACTAAGAATTTTAAATTCTGTCTAATATTCTATATTCTTTTTGAAATGTTTTGTTGAAAGCTTTTTAAAGAAAAGTTCTAACTGGTTAATGTTTTAGAAATAATTGGTTAGTTTAGAAACAATTTTTATACAGAAATCGCTAGCAAATTTCACAATTACATTGCCAGTAAAAAAATGAATTTAAATGAAATATGAAATTATAAGATATACCGGAAAAGTTTTATTTCTTATAAAACACAATGCAATAATCTGTACATTAAACTATATTTATAATTTCAGTAACACTTTACAATACGGCTCATTAGTTTTCTACATTAGTTCATTACTTCACCTCTACAGCATTTATTGATATTAGTTAATGTTAATTTCAGCATTCACTAATGCATTATTAAAATCATTATTAAAAGTTGTGTTTGTTAACATTAGTTAATGCACTGTGAACTAACATGAACAAACAATAAACAACTGTATTTTTATTAACTAACATTAACAAAGATTATTAAATAGCGTAACAACTGAAGTAATTCAGAATTCAGAAATTGGGTTACAGGGGAAAATTTTAACTTGGGTATTTAATATATATATATTTGATTCTAATGGATTTGACTGATATTGACGCTCAGAATAAAATATGTGCTGTGTTAAAATGTTTTGCATGGAAGCTAAAGTTATAAAAAAAAAAAACTAAAAGTACTAAATAACAGTAGTAAAATATATGAGAAATTGCAATAATAGTTTATGTTAGCATTACCTTATACAACTGCTAATACAAAACAATAATGAAAATGTCAATTTTTACATATACACATTTTAATATTTAAAATTTTGTTATTAACGAATATAAATGAACAATGAACAAGTATATTTATAAAGTATAGTATATTTATAAATTATCATTAACCTAGATTAATAAATGCTGTAAATAAAATGTAGTTTATTGTTAATTCATGTAATCTAGGCCTAATGCCGAATATTTCTACGCAGTTTAGATTTGACAATACGACATTCGCCAGCTAATAACTGGAGTAATTGAGTAATGTAATGTAATTACAACATAAATGTAGCTGTATTCTATTACAGTTACTTATGAAAATGTTAATGACTACAAAGGGGGTTACATTTGACTATTTTCACACACACACACACACACACACACACACAAACTGCACTGACTGTTCAAAAAGATGAGACACCGATGTTTCAGGAGTTTAGGAAACAGAACAGCACACATGCTTATTTTAATATGTTTTATTTCTTATTTGGATTTATGTATATGCTTTATTTATTTACTTATTTTTATGTTTTTTCCAAGGCATTGTTAGATGTCAGTGTTTCCTGTTATAGCTTTGCAAAGATTTGATTTCAAAAACAGTATCATAGCTATTAAACTATATTTCATGATTTTAAATCAGTATTTAACCTCAGAATGATCTCAAACAAAAAAGAGGTGCTAAAGTCTGCTTTTGTGGTGGCTGTGCTGTAAAATTAAATGATTATAATCTTCAAGTGGTGACAGTAATCAGTGTTGAGCATTACTGTAAAGTTTACCCTGCCTGCTTTAAATGCTTTAAAATGAATATCAGTTGAAAACAACAGTTGAAATTTAGAAAAGTAATCAAAAAGTAGTCATATGTATTCAGTTACATTACTTTAATAAAGTAACAAATGATTACATTTTAAATTAAATGTAAAACTTGTAATCCTTAACCTATTACATTTTCAAAGTACCTTCCCAACACTGTTATCAACAGTTAATAAACATATATTAAGTTATCCAGTGGCAAAGTACTGGAGCAAAGAACAGAGACGTCCTATTATTGCTTATTTCATGGATCTTTAAGCAGCTTTCACACCCTCTAATTTATAACTTTAACAACATGTAATCCATAATTGGTTTAACTGCCTAAATAAGTCGGAGATGTTCGAGATTGGTAATCACGTTAATAGTCTGCTGTATTTAAATTCTTAATCTGGGGTTGAAAAATCTCACTTTCTTTGGGAATGCATTATGCAGGGGGATGTCAGAGTAAATTAAATTCCCCTCTGCACACTAAAGCATCAATTTCCTTATGGTAATTATCTGCGGGAATGGATGTGTCACTGGAGGGAGTCAGGCATGCTTGACATTTAGCCTCTTTATGTGGAAATGACACAAAAAAAACTAAGCGGCGGGAGGGAAATTAATCTCTCGGCCGAGCGAGTATGGTGAAGACCCTAAAGGACTGTCGCTGAATCAGTCATTATGTTTGTGACCCCATCTTGAAAATTGAGCCAATGATACGATGTAGACAAGAAAAAGACTAAGCTTAAGGAACTGAGCGGAGTGGAGAAAAGTATGGTTTAAAATGATCATGCATCTAAATTTTGGAGAAGCTTTTTGAATGGTGCTGTAAGCTTGGCTAAAAAAGACAGATGCTAATACTTAGACTGAACAGAGGTTAAATGTCACAGGAGTGACACGCTGTGCTGCGTACACTGAGGTCAAAATGACTTTATAGCCCCTAAGTGTGATTTTGTGCTCTCTCTCTCTTTATGTTTCCTGCAAACAGCTATCTTATGTTTCTAAATCCATTATAACATTACTCATTGGGAAATGTGTCTCTACATTTATCCAAAACTGCAGGTGCAGTTATTACCAGGTGAAATAAACACTAGTAGCAGAAAAGCACCAACAATATTTATTTCTTTTTAAGCAAATTATGATTTCAGGGAAGGATTATTGATTGAAAAAATAATTTTTGCACGGTTCCTTGCACAATACTGCGTTATGATTTTAAACCATAGTAAACATTTTAATATTTGCATTGCATACCAGCTCCATGTGTATGTTTTTTCCGACATAAACTTGCTTTGAAGCTCACCTGGTAAAGCACACTAAAATTACTCAAATACATCTGGAGGCAAGCTAAAATGGTAGGCTATGGTAGCTGATCTCACCCTTGTAAGACGGTTTGTGTAAAGGCAATTTAGAGAATTGTTTCTAAACACAATATAAATGTTAGAAATGTATTGCTGAAAACACGTTGTAAAAACTGTGAACTATGTAAAAATGAATTGTGGAGTTCGACTGTTAAACTTTTTCTCAGATAGCACATTTTCAAGATGTCTATTAAAGATCACTTGATCTGGAAAGCATCTGCTGTGTACAAACATCTGACAGATGTCTGTTTTACATACATTTTTAAATCTTAAAGACATCTAACAGACGTCTATTTGACATCTGATAGGAAACATCCTATAAACGTATTGCAGATGAGCAAATACTCTAAAAAATACATCTTTCGGACGTCTCAGTGATGTATGTGTGTGCTATCAGGGTTTTTATTATTTTTGTGTGCAGGATTTTTTTAGAAAACATGTCTCGACGCACTGGAGCCACTGCCCAGATAGCACACATACGTCTGCAAGATGTCTATTAAAGATCACTTGATCTGGAAAGCATCTGCTGTGTACGAACATCTGACAGATGTCTGTAAGATGTCAGTTTTACATAGATTCTAAATCACAAACATCCTAAAGACATCTATTAGATGTCTATTTTACATCTGATAGGAAACATCCTATGAATGTATTGCAGATGAGCAAACAGTCTAAAAAATACATCTTCCAGATGTAAATGCTGAGCAGAGAAGACCGCTTCACTTGTTTTTCAAGATTTTTCAAAACTGCCATGTGTTTCTGTACCAAATACACTCCTTCCAGGTTCGTACAAGTTTCAGAACCTTTTTTTCTATCATGGCTCTTCATGACGTCATAAAGCACGGAATTCCTTATATGGGCAAGGATGAATGTTTTAAAAACAAGGCCCAGTACGATGCTAGATTTGCATATCATTTGATACTGAAAGATAAAGCATTCCCAGCGTATCCCGGTCATGATTCGCAACTGCAGGCCATCTGCGTCAAATTTCTGTGTTTTTTTTAGAGATCAGCGCTAGTAGCTCTTTAGCTCTCTAGCATGCTTTCAGGAGCTCGGCTGTTTTCGATGAGAATCATAAACCTGTACCAGTCTTTTTATAATATCTGATAAAACTAAAGACTTTTTAGAGATATGTAGGATGAAATAGTACTCTATAGGTACTCAAGATAAACATGAGATAAAACTGTCAGTTTAACGCGTTAACTTAATTAATTAGTTATGAATAAAACAATACGATTAAAATATTTTAACGCAATTAACGCACTGACCACATCATCTTTTATTTCATATAGTTGACTTGACAAATATGATGCAGGGAAACAACTCCACAAATGCAGTTTTGCCCTAAAATTCAAGTTATTGGTGCAAAAAATGCCCATGTATATATCACATATCACACAATATTACACAGGCAGCAAGAGCAGAATGACGCGAATGCTGATTTTGTACCAATCTGTCACAAGCTTAAATGTGATTTTATACAACAGTTCAGTCAAAAAGAAGTTGTTATTGTTATATTTTAAACATATTACTATGTGTTTTTGCTCAATTTTGCAGAAAACATATTACCTTTAAAGCCATAGCAGAATTGTTGCACATCTCCGAGCAGTGGTGTTTAGTTCTGAATGAATCTGCATTTTGAACGAATACTGTGAACCAATGATTCAAAAGCCCATTCATAATGAAAGCCATTTCTGTCATTCCTGCATGAATCAGCCATTTGAATGAATCAAATGAATGAATGACTCATGAAGACATTCACCACCACCTGCTGGCAGATTTATTTTCTTATTTAGAGTATAATTTTATTTTTAAAAAAAAGAAAAGAAGAAAAATACTAACATTAAAGGGATAGTTCACAAAAACACATAAATTCTGTCATTATTTACTCACTTTCATGTTGTTTCAAACCTTTCTTTTCTGGAACATGAATATATATAGAACACAGAACAAGTGGGCCAGATTAAGCAGGACACTTGTAGTGGCCTTGAGAGAATCGACAAGTCCTTGCTTCCTGGCAGATTAAAGCTCTGGCGCTTTCAGTTTGGTCTCCTATCATGGCTTTTGTGGCCTCTGACTATCTATGAGATCCCAATCTCAAAAGTAGAAAAATTGGAAAGGCTGATTAACTCTTTTTTTAAGAAGTGGTTGGGTCTCCCTAGGTGCATGAGCAACGTAGGGTTGTATGGAAAAGGTGTCCTGGAGCTTCCAGTGTCCAGCCTGGTAGAGGAGTACAAGTGCTCAAAAAGTAAGGCTGGAAATGACACTGATGGAATCCCGAGACTGGAAGGTCGTGGACTACAGCTGCAGCAGTACAACAGGCTAAGTCAGCTCTAAGGCATCGAGATATCGTTGGTCATACACAGCAAAGGAGAGGAGGTTTTGGGCTTGGGAAGAGTAGACCACTCTGGCATAAAGCATCCCCATTTCAACGGGGAAAACTGGTGGTTGAGGATGTGCGCCAGCAAGAGCAAACTCACAGGTAAAGCAAGGGCAATAGATGAGTTGGGAAGGAGTTGAGAGTCAAAAACCCTCTTGGAAGGACTTGTAGAACATGGAAGCATTTCAAATCAGCTTTCTTTTACGAGCCAATTAAGATGTCCTGCCTTCACTAGTGAACCTTAACCAATGGTTTGGAGAAGATCCTACATGCTCCTTGTGTTCATCTTTAGCAAACATGGTTGGCTGTAGGGTAAGCCTAATGCAAGGCTGGTATACGTGGAGGCATAATCAGGTGTTGAAGTTCTTGCGTCGTTACTGGAGAACAGGCGGATAGTCATCAACTCCCTACCTTCATCTGTTGTGTCATCGTGCACAAATTAAGGAGTTTGTGGGAGAAGGGGCAAGTGGGGTCAAGGTGAAGACTCCAAACACTGACCAGCTGAGAGGAGCTTGCGTCTGGAAGCTGTCCGTCGATTTAAATCAAAGACTCTGCTTCGCCCGTGAAATTGCAGCCACCAACCTCAGACCAGACCTTGTGTTTTGGTCCTCCTCACTACGTACTGTGTATATCATAGAACTCACTGTGCCCTGGGAAGATGCGGTGGTGGAGGCCTATGAACGCAAGAGCCTTAAGTATTCTGAGCTGGCAGTTGACACGAAGCAACGTGGCTGGAAAACAAAGGTTTGTCCAGTCAAAGTTGACTGCAGGGGCTTCGTTGGGAGATCTGTTATTAATTTGTTTAAGGAACTAGGGGTCTAAGGCCAGCTCCAACGGCAAGCTGTTAAGGCCCTTTCCAGTGCTGCTGAACAAGTGAGTCGATGGCTCTGGATTAAGAGGAGGGAGTCCATCTGGGCCCCATAGCAGAGGTGAAAGCAGAGGGGGGCACAACTTGGATGCCAGTTAGTGCCGATGAGCCCTGTGGAGGTGTAGTGGGCTGATATCATTGAAACACCAAAGAAGGGGGGTGCCCACCTGATGACCCCGATGAAGCTGAGACCTCTTTCTTTCTATACCCTGTCCCCTCTACTCCTGGTACTACCACTCAAGATGCTCTACATTGTTTCCCATTTATCTCAGGCAGGTGTAATAATATTATGGGATAGTACCACCTAGTCCTAAAATGCAACTATATATATATATATATATGTTCTGGATCATCCATTTTTTTTAAGGTTTAATGTTTGTAATGATTATAATTCTCATACCTAATCATGCAACTTCCTTTAAAATGTAGTTACCATAGTAACATTCTAAGACTTTTTTAAGTAGAACTTTACTCATCAAGTTTGCAGCAGCTATTCAACTTGAGATCATCTCTAGAAAGCATTGTCTATAAGCTTTTATGGTAAATTTATATTTAATTTGCTGAATTTATTGTTTGTGAAGCTGTGAAAAACTGTATACCATTAATGACACTAAAAGGAGAAACTGTTGTATTCTTAGAGATAACTATAGCTTTACTATACTTCTCTTTTCTGTAGTTTCACTCTGATTCAACATACTCAACGTGGTGTGGAATAAAGTGGCATTCTTCCACAACACTACATGTTGGAAAGAGTTAATCTATCAGGGGCGATTCTAAGATTTTCATTTTAGGGGGGTCAGCCCCCAATGAGGGTATAATATAATATATATATATATATATATATATATATATATATGTGTGTGTGTGTGTGTGTGTGTGTGTGTGTTTACATGTTTTATGGGGACATTCCATAGGCGTAATGGTTTTTATACTGTACAAACCATATTTTCTATTGCCTTACATCTATACCCTACACCTAAACCTATCCATCACAGGAGATTGTGTACACTTTTACTTTCTCAAAAAAAAAAACTCATTCTGCATGATTTATAAGCCTATTTCCTCATGGGGACCTAAAAATGTCCCCACAAGGTCAAAATTTACTAGTATTACTATCCTTGTGGGGACATTTGGTCCACATAACGTGATAAATACCAGGTACACACACACAAACACATACACATACACACACACGTGCATTGTGTTTACATGTTTTATGGGGACATTCCATAGGCGTAATGGTTTTTATACTATACAAACCGTATTTTCTATTGCCTTACATCTATACCCTACACCTAAACCTACCCATCACAGGAGACTGTACACGTTTACTTTCTCAAAAAAAAAATAAAAATAAAAATAAGCCTATTTCCTCATGGGGACCTAAAAAATGTCCAAAAAGGTCAAAATTTACTGGTATCACTATCCTTGTGGGGATATTTGGTTCCCATAACATAATAAATAATGCAAACCTTTGCCACATGCACTAGAATATGTATTATATTGAAACTTACATTTTCAAATGAAAATATCAGCATGATAATTTTATGAAGTTTGCGTTTATATGTGCTTCCTTTTCACTGGAGGGCTACAGGCCCCCTAAAAACAGCCTAGCCATGTCCATGTCTATCTGTCTAACTTCGGGAAGAGAGACACCAAAGTGAGGGCAGCATTATATATATATATCAGTGTTTGTGGTACAGCACATTGACCTTTTAGCGCCACTCATGTGACATTTCATTCCAGAAGTGTTGTGACCTATGAACAGTTTTGAGAAAAGTTACTTATAAAAGTAATACAATACAATATTACAATATTATGCATTACGTTAATGGAAAGTTCTGGAAGTAATGCGTTACAGGGCTTGCTTGTTTGTTTTTAATATAAAAAGTTTTATTTTTGGTAAATGTAAAAGTCCTTTCACACCAAAAGCCTCAGGCTGAAGGAAAAGTAAATTCACGTCTGTACAGTAGAATGCAGAAGATAGAAAGTTCAACACTCTTCAGCAATAAAAAAAAGAAGAACGACAAATGTTAGTTTATCTTGAGTCATTTTAGTTTATTATTATGGTTGAATTGGATCATCAAGGTTCAGCAGCAAAGACACTGATTATTGAAATGGGATTAAATGCACAGGATATTTGTGTTATTTAACATATTTAATAATTGCAGGTGTGCATCGTATTCTGATTTGCATTTCACTGTTTTTATTCATTTTGAGGAGTGCTGAATCTGTTTTTTTGTAAGTGAGATGAATTAATGCATGTTCATATTTATTCTAGAACTGAAGTAACATCTTACTCCCAATTTCTTTTAAACATGGGGACAGAAGAGCTTTCAACTAATAAATGGGGGAAGAAAAAAAAATCTTGTAAATTAAAAAATAATGCATTACTTTACTAGTTACTTGAAAAAAAGTAATCTGATTACATAACTTGCATTACTTCTAATGCCCCAACGCTGCCTGTGAAAACAAATGTAATAAAATCTTGCCAGATTCATGTTCACCTGTTTCAGAAAAAACTGAACACATTTCACTTTGAACGTTTCATGAAAGGAAACACGTGCAGAAATGTTGCTACAGTCATTTCTTTTCCAATTATGTTGAAAGTTACCATAGGTTATCATAAAGTCAACAGGAAATTAAAATGAACTTTACTTTTCAAATACACATTTCTTATGACTCTATTCAACGGAAGCCTGTTACCGCCCAAGAATCAACAATAAAAAAAGTAACTGCAACGTCTTATATCACAAATCAGACTTTTTTCTGACAATTTAGAAAGTTCATATCGGACAATTCTGTTATTTTTCTCCGAATTGCAAGATATGAATATAGAAGTCTGAGGTAAAAGTTACAATTATGTTTTTCTTTATTCTGTGGCAGAAATATACTTCAATATTATTCTGACTCTGGTGCTTCTGTATAAATGCTAAATCAATACCACAACAAATAAACACCTGATGGATACGATTGTTTAAATGAAACCACAGCTATAGATTTCATGATTCAAAGTCATTTGAACTTTTTAAATACTTTTAGATCCTTTTCACATATTTTTCAGTGAATTTTCAAGTGAAATTCAGTCATTTTAACAGGAATCCACACGATTCAAATCTTTGTGTGTGGGTGATGATTTTCTAATGCAGATTTCGCAACAGGTTTAAGCGGGCTACATGGGTTTGTAACTTCTGTGTTAACTGTACTTCATACATCTCTACATTATTAACAGTAGACAATGGACTGCAAAAACTATTAACTTCTATGCTTCACATCAAACTGCTTTACTGCTGAACAGCAGGAATAGCTCTACATCAAATTTACAGATGAGGTGACCCCTAAAATCCTCAGACATTACATGTGCCTTTTTCAAGATGTTACTATGAAAAGATAATTAGGAAAATCTCAGTAACATAAGAGACTTATGTTAACTTACATCTGTTGTGTTGAGTCTGTCTCATCTCATTGTCTTACATGGGCTCATAGTTATGGGCTGAAGGTCACCTTTGAGAAAGCACGTCAGACCCTGAAACAACCGACTAGTCTGATCCCTTTCATTGACCACAAGATGGACGTTAGTTATCAGTTAACCACATCTCCATCTCTGGAAATACCACAGAGAGGGTTTTATTCCCACCATGGCTCAGCTGTCAAACTAACTGACAACAGAAAGCTTAATGCAAAGCATAACTAAGTATAACATCTCATTTCCTCAGCTCCATGCGTTTAACGTGAGGTTTATAAATTGAGCACTGTTGAGCACTTCTGTAAATTAATTTGAGCACTTTTTAGTCGTAAGTTGATTCTTCTAGTTGGTGTTTTCTAGGTGTTTTCTTTAATTGGTGGATTTGGCTGAGCTGCTTCCAAAGCGGACTGTTTTCAACACAGAAGCGAAAAGACGACAAAGGGGGAAACAGGAAACCAGCATGTTCCTATTTCCTGTAAGCAGGTGAAGCTGCACTGGTATTCTTTCTTTTATTCTCCAAACCACAGTTCTTGGGGTGCAAATCTAGAGCATTTCAAAAACGCATGTCTTTTGTTTTCTTTTAAGATAACAGGCAAAGTTTTATTTGCATTGCTATTGCTGCACAACCACAATGAGTTCCACAAGCAGTTTGTAAGTGCTATTTGGATGAACCAAAGTAATAAAGGCATGCAAAAGAGGATCTGTGAGCGAAATGATTCACTCATTTATCCGCATGGACACACATATAGTCAAATACGTAAGCCCGCACACACCCACAGCAAACGTTTAAGACAATGGCTTAACCTCCACATTTTCAGAACCACTCATCTAAATCAAGGGAAATTATGCTAATAAAGCATCTCATTATTCAGAGCTCAGAGAATCAGTCATTGACATTGCATCATTATAGATCTATTCACAAACACAGATTGGATTTCGTGAAAAGGGAGACTTTCATTTCCCACACTTCTTCATCATTTATTTTTCTTTTTAAGGAACATGCCACGCTTTTAGAGTTATCTCATGGAAAGTACCGGGGCTTTGGGATGAAGGTAAGGGTTTCCCGGTGGAACAGTAGTGATCATTCCTGATAGAGGAGCCTTGTGTCTGTAGTCTGGGATGCTCTGGGTACCAGGACGGTTTCTGGAAATGGAACATTGGTCAAACAGGGAATGTACAAATTAAAGGAACATTCTGGATTCCGTCAACAGGACAAGACATAATCAATATGCATGTTAACATGTTTTTACTAACTTAACTAAACTAAATTACTTATAAGCCTTTATATTCAAAACATAACAGTAAAAATGCCTATAACAACTAAAACAATACTCAAATTTGACCAGAAAAAACTGTTGGTGTTTTTTTTTTAATTCTAAGCTTTTTTTACGTAAAGGAAATATGCATTAAAATAACTAATATATATACATATAGGGTACGACGGGGCTGAAGGCTACCACTAGACGGCAGAAAAACGTGGCGTAGCACGTTCCGCTTTTTAACATACACGTGCGATATTGGTTGATCTTTGGCGCGATCGCGGGCAGCAGAGCAAAGTGGATTCTGTGCTTACTTGATCTAATATTTTATGTTTTTTAAAATGTTGTAGATTTAAGTAGCAAATAAGAATCGCTAAAATTATTAAATGTATCTTGAGACAAATGTCTACTTAATGAGTTTTAGTTTTGTTCAAGATAATTAAAACAGCAGTTTTTAAATGGCAAAAAAATATGTAAAAGTATGATATCTGTGGAAAAAGCACCCCTGCTGTTGGGGCTAAAAGGCACAATATTAACATGCTAATTAATAGAAGGCTGACTTTTCCATCTGTTGACATGACATTGTTGGATTCAGATGGTAAATATCATATATTATGTTTATAAATATCATATACCATGTTTAGAATGAAACCATCATATTTAAAAACATGATATTAATCATATCATATAATAAAATATCATTTTATATTTTATTATATGCTTCAATGCTTTCGGAATTCTTGCATTTTAAAATGTTTTTATTTCTGTATTTTAAAATAGAAGTTTTATATTAACATAAAATAATTCTTTTATTTATCAAAATAAGCAGAAAATAGTACAGACTTTGCTAAAGTGATTGTTTTGAACAAGTATTAACTTAAACATTATTTAAAAAAAAAAAAAAAAAAATTAGTTAAAGTATTTGTATCAGTACTGTGTGCCTTTTACCCCATGCTGGTGGGCCTTTAACCCTGTGTGTGCCACCTCATACATTTATGAGATTTTTTTAACAAAATAAACAACTTGTATGATTTTATTTTCACACAAAATATGTTGCTCCATAAATGTTCAGTACAAACGTATGTATTTTTCTGCAATCATATTCTTCGGGCACAGTGAAAAGCACATTTTTTTCTTAAACGGTGCCTTCAGCCTCGTTGTACCCTATACACAGACTATCAGTCAAAAGTTTTTGAACAGTAAGATTTTTTATGTTTTTTTTTTTTTTTTTTTTTAAAGAAGTCTCTTCTGCTCACCAAGCCTACATTTATTTGATCCAAAGTACAGCAAAAGCAGTAATATTGTGAAATATTTGTACTATTTAAAATAACTGTTCTCTATTTTAATATATTTTAAAATGTAATTTATTCCTGTAATGCAAAGCTGAATTTTCAGCATCATTACTCCAGTCTCCAGTGTCACATGATCCTTCAGTAAACATTCAAGAAATATTTCTGATTATTAGTATTATCAATATTTAAAACAGTTTTTCAGAATTCTTGAATAGAAAGATCTAAAGATCACCATTTATCTGAAATAAAAAGCTTTTGTAACATACACTATACCATTTAAAAGCTTGGAGTCAGTATAATTTTATTTATAATGAATTAAAGATTGTGAAAAATCTCAAAGAACTGGAGAACAGTCACATGACCTAAAATATACACTTTTCCTTATATATGCAAATACATTTTAACCTAAAATCTTGATGTTGATGGAAAAAGTCTGTAGACTCATTATGTGTCAACTACTGTGTCTATTAATTCTTTAAAAGGAATTCATTCATGTGTGTCTGATTTTCCATAAGCAAACAATGTCAGAGTCTGCGTCTTATGACAGTCTCAAGTGATTGAGTGTTGCCGAAACTGCGGAGGAATGAAAACAGTTTGGAGACATTTGAGTTATCACCAAATAAGGAGGAGGAGAGAGTTAGAGGAAGTTGTAAAGGTGCTGACTTTCTGCTGTAAGGAAAAGAGATGGGAGGCCTGTTTTATCGGCAAAGGAAACAGATTTCAGAGCACCGGTGACTCCAGGAAAATGGATCTGGGTTGAGTAAAAACCACGATTACCACCGGCAACAAGAGCAGCTCAGCTTTGGATAGGGCCATCTGGAGAGGTCTGCTCCAAAAAGACGGTAAACTAGCTCTTCTGGGGCCCAGCTAGGAAACACGTTTTCAAAAAAACCACCCCGTCCCTGGGTGAGGAGTTTGGTTTTCCTCCAGTGCTTCTCTCAAACACCTCCTCCTCCTTCTTCCTCTTTACTCAAGCTGCAGATGCCTCATTCCTACTCATTCTGAAAGCCGAGGACGTTTTGCCGTTGCAGGCGGATGGTGGAAGAGCGCTGCTAGGCTGGTTTTGTTCCCGGTAGTGTCTGTCTGATTTTGACTCTTCAGAAACCCACAGAAAATATCAATGCCTCATGATTTTAACTTCAAAAATGGAGATTCAAAGTACATTCTTCCACTTTCTATTCTTTATTCATTCTAGCTGCTTTAAAAAGATGACCGAAACTTTGTTCAGCCATACACGTCACGTTGGGGTCTACTAAGTGATGCTGTAAGACACGGTTCACACACCTCCAGCCAGAGTCACATGCTGCAGAGCGTTAAAGAGCAGTAAATCTAGGGCAGACACTGACAGAAGGGGAACATACGGGAGCTTGAAAAAAATAAGTTTGACATTGCACATACTAAGGCAGAAAGGAAGAAAGAGATCAGGAGATAAATTAATGCAGTGGTTGTGGGAAACGCCTCTTCAGAGTGATGCTATGATGTGTTTACTGCTACAGGCGGGGCATGTTTACTACTGCACTATTAAAACAAAATTTAAAAAACCCCGGCACAAATGTATGCATTAGATCATTATAAGATCAACATGTTTTTAGTGTGTGTGTGTATATATATTTATAGAGAGAGAGAGAGAGAGCATAGTATAGTATGTATTATACGGCATTTATTGCAATAAGTGCAAAATGTGCAAAAGTGCATAACTTTTTCGTAAACGCTACCCGAAAATGTTCTGCACTTTTGCACATTTTGCACTTTTGTGCAGATATTTTTGTGACCTCTGAGCAATAAATGCAATAAGCCTTTTTGGCTTTTTTTTGTAGAGTGCGGATCTCCTTCATTTTTATATTATTACATTTTTGGATCTGTGCACCTCATATTTGCATCTACTGGATTGTTGGATGAGTATTTAATTTAGCGTTTAGTGTTCTACGGCCATTTTCCATTTGTGGATTATACAGTATATTCTAGTATATGATATATGTTATAGTATATATATATATATATATACTATAATATACTATAATATATATATATATATATATATATACTATAATATACTATAGTGTATAGGATATATACACATAAATGTGGTCAAATATTAAATTGCTAATATTCTTATTGATTTATAAATTAAAAACTAAGTAACTTATTTCAGGGAATTTGTGTAGTTCTGTGGTGTTGACCACAAAAAGTTAACTTACAGAAGGACTTTCTAAATACAAAGCACTGCTGCCACCTACTGAGACAAAGTGGTCTTACAGTGAGGTGTAATGTTAGCAATAATATAATATAATATAATATAATATAATATAATATAATAATATATAGAGAGGGTACAACGGGGCTAAAGGCACTCCCTAAGAAAATGTATTCTTTTTACTGTGCCCAAAAGTGTATGATTGCAGATACAAATTTTTGTATTGAATATTTATAGAGCAACAGATTTTGTGTGAAAATAAATCATACGAGTCGTTTATTTTGTTTAAAATCTCATAAATGTATGAGGTGGCAAGGGGGGCCTTTTACCCCACACACAGGGTAAAAGGCACACAGTATTGATACAAATACTTTAGCTAAAATAATGTTTTTTTTAAAAAATAATGTCCAAGTTAATACTTGTTTAGAACAATCACTTTAGCAAAGTTTGTAATGTTTTCTGCTTATTTTGATAAATAAAATAATTATTTTTTGTTCAATAAATATGCTGTCATTAAAATAAGTTAATATAAAACATATATTATAAAATACAGAAACAAAATTATTAGAAAATGTAAAGATTCTGAAAGCATCGAGGAGATCCCATAATAATTTAATATAGATTTACAGTAGTAACAACAAATGATATTTTATTACATGATATGATTAATATCATGTTTTTAAATATGTTGGTTTCATTCCAAACATGGTGATTATCTCTAAGATGGACATCCAACATAATTTATGATATTTACCATCTGAATCTAACAGTCATGTCAACAAATGTAAAAGTCAGCCTTCTATTAATTATGTTAATTAGTGTGCCTTTTATCCCAACAGCAGGAGCGCTTTTTACCCCAAATATCATACTTTTACATATTCTTTCGTTATTTAAAAACTGCCGTTTTAATTATCTTGATCTATATTGAATCACTTTAGCGATTCTCAATTGCTACTTAAATCTACAACATTTTTATATAGATAGATAGATAGATGTTTATTTTTAGAAAATTACTATTTTTAGGACAATTAAGTTTTTTCTTATTGTGACAATAATTACTTGCAAAATAAGCACATTTCTACTTCAAACTCCCCAACTGCCATATCACAAGCATTTTACTACTGACCTTTTTACCTATTTTTTCCAGTATTATAATTGTTTTGTCAATATAATTGTCATTAGGTTCTGATATACTAAAGTATTTTTTTAAATTAATTAATTAGTAACTGTGATTGTTAAGATAATCATGTTACAAATCAAAAAATATATATGAAGAGTTCAGATGCAAAAGCCTCTAAATCCATCTGACATATTTCTTTAAAATGAGCATTTCTGTTTGGCTACTTTGCATGGGTTTCTATGGGTAAGAACTCATCTGAACTCTTCATATCCATTCATTTCCCAAATCACTTGTCTTATGTAAGGTCAAAGAGATGCTGGAGTCGATCCCAGTGTCTCAGGCTGTAGGCAGGGAAACATCCTAGACAGATGGTCAGTTCATAGCAGAAAAGCCAAATATCTTAATCTGAACTGTTGTAATGACTTACCCTGCTGTTTGTGGAGTATCTGGTAAAGAGGGCAGACTGACACCTGAGGTCTTTGGTCTGTCAAACCTGGCTTTTCCAGTGTAACCAGGTATAGTTGTTCGGCTACAGAGAAAACAAAACACCTTCCTTATAAAGAGTTCTGTAGAATAGTTATGATGTATATACAGATACTCAGATCAGAGTCATACTAGCTGGCAGGGGTGGGTGGAGGTATTGTGGTCCGTAGAACAGTCAGAGGGATGAATTCCTCTCCTGGGACGTCCACACTATCCATGTGTTTAGAGCCCACCGTACCACTGTACGGTACAGCGAGATCACAAATATCATTCAAAGCCTTAATGAATGTACTGAAAAATGACTGTAAGGAACAATAGGCTGGAACGTATGCAGCCGAGTTGATTTGAGTCATTTATAACATATATATGTGTGTTTAGGAATGTTCATTAATTTGCTTACCAGTATAAAGGTATATGGCCTGATTTTGGACATGGACTGGTGCTGTTATGTGAAAACAATCAGAAACAACACAATTTTTAAATCTGTAAATATACAGTAAAAGCTAAGACTCTTTACATTTTAAATTTAAAATTAAAAAATGAAAGGTTATTTGAATCACATACAAGTTGATGGGTTTTCTTGCATTAAATGTGGCACGCAACTGATGTTTGTTCCAATGTGATCCAATGGCCTAAAAAACAAGGAATTCTCATTATAGGGGAATATGTACATACAAAAATGCTGAAATTTCACTCAAACACTCCATCCAAACATTTTTTTCATACATCCAAAATGTAGATGAGTTTGTTTCTTCATAGCAACAGATTTGGAGAAATGTAACATTGCATCACTTCACCAATGGGTCCTCTGCATTGAATGGGTGCTATCAGAATGAGAGTCCAAACAGCTGATAAAAACATCACAACAATCCATAAGTAATCCATACAACTCCAGTCCTTTAAAATAACATCTTGTGAAGAGAAAAGCATATTTATATTTCTTTCATGATTCAGACAAGACGTCTTCACAAGACGTTAATAATTAATGGGTTGGAGTCATGTGGATTACTTGTGGATATTTGTGATGTTTATATCAGCTGTTTGGACTCTTATTCTGACGGCACCCATTCACTGCAGAGGATCCATTGATGAGCAAGTGATGTAATGCTAAATTTCTCCAAATCCGTTCCCATGAAGAAACAAACTCATCAACATCTTGGATAGCCTGAGGGTGACTAAATTGTCAGCAAACTTTCATTTTTTCCTTTAATGTCTTTCCTATAAGATCTTCACTGGACATAACCTCTTATTCATGCAGCAGACTCACCTGCCATAGCTCAGGTCTGCTGTGGTATCGCTTCAACACAAAACGCTGACTCACAGGGTCAGCCATTTTCTCCAGAGTAGTTGTGGGTGGTTTGTGGCGAGGAGGTAACTTTGAGTCCCAGTCTACATCTTCATAAGCTCTATAGCGGAGCATATTTACACAATCACATGTATAAGGGATATAAATACTCTCCTAACTTTTGGTTATTTAACAAATACATAAATACATGGACATAAAATATTGATTTCAGTTAAAATTGCCATTGCACCAGCATGTGTTACTATGGCTCTAACAATGACAAGGTCAAGGGTTTTATGCCCAGGGAACACATATACTGACAAAATGTATACCCTTTAGTAAACCTTGCATGCACTGTAAGTTTTGGATAAAAGTGCCTGTCAAATGTATAAAGAGACAAATGGTACAGAAATCTTTTGAAAAGTACCAGTTGGTCAAGGTGAAAGAGTCCTGGAAAGTAAAATATGGTGGTTGTGCTGTTAAGAGAGCTTTTAAAGAAACTAATCGGACCTTTGGGCTGCAGAGGTGTAGATGTATTGTCGAGCTGCTGTTGCTGTGCTATCAGAAAGAACAGATGGTTCTGCACCCTATAAAGGGATAGTACAAAAACACAGTGGGAAGATGGCGATATTTTAGCAAATGTTCCATAGTCTAAAATGGTGACAAAATAGGGAAATATATGTTTAGTTTGTTCTTTTTTCAATCCTTTCTATCTTCCAAAGAACACAAAAGGGGAAATTTTGAAGAATGTACTAGTTTTAGCTCTTGTGACAATGAATGCTGACTGGATCCTTTATGTTTAAAAACAGATACAAAAGCACCATAAAAAGTAAGCTCTCATAGAAATAGGTGATGACTCATGTATGCGCTTTATTCCATATGAAGCCATAAGGGAGATAGTTCACCCAAAAATGAAAATTTTCAACATAAATTAGGTAGTAAGGACATTGTTAAAATAGTCCATGTGACATCAGTGGTTTAATTGTTATATTATGAAGCTACGAGAATACTTTTTGTGTGCAAAGACAACAAAAATAATGACTTTATTTAACAATTTCTTCTCTTCCGACTCAGTCTTTGACCATGTTCACAACAATACCACGCATGCGTGTGGTGCTGCTGAAGCAGAAGCCAGCATTCTGACGTAGAACCCGGACACACTGCGCCTTATTTTCAAACAGAGGAAAGCACACATATGTGCCATGGTTTTCTTGTGAACATAGAGCTGCACGATTAATCAAACGCGATTTCCAAGCACATTTTGTCAACAAATCCGGTTCTGTAATCAGCAGTAAATCTCCATCACCTGCTTTCAGATGGAGCAGCAATTACTACACAGAGCC
>JAHKKF010527132.1:0-28691 GCA_019740295.1 Labeo calbasu
GTTTTCGGTTATTTCATTGCCTTCAGAAGGTCCAGATGTTGCAATATTAAGTTGAAAATGTGTCTTGTGGAATTTTCTTAGTTTCTTAGGGGGGGGGGACTTAGTGAAAATCTGGGGACCAGACTAAAACGTGTATTTTATCTAAACTATTCTAAATTTGTTTGGAAATAAATGTATTTAAATCACAGATGGGATAAGGAGGTACACAAAAATGCAAAATAAAAATAATTTCTGAAGGATTATATTTCATGTTAAAATGTAGCGTTAGACACTGGGGACATGTATAAATGCTATATTTTCAGTGTTTTAGGTAGTTTTGAATATTTTTTATTAGGTAGTTAGGATTGTGTAGAGCCCTTTTAAGCTGCAATGAAACTGCAATTTGGACCTTCAACCCATTGGCCATCATTGAAGTCCACTATATGGAGGAAAATCCTGAAATGTTTTCCTCAAAAACCTTTCTTATCAACTGAAGAAAGAAAGACATGAACATCTTGGATGACATGTGGGTGAGTAAATAAATAAAGTAGTAATTAAAAGAAAACCTAGTGTGCTTTATGTATTCAAATAAATTAATTAATAAATTCACTTTTAAATATCTCCTCATAACCCTTTATTAACTAAAAACACATAATTGAATACATTTTCATTGCACCCCTAAAATTGTTTAATGCGCACGTGCTCTTTCTGAAAAAAGCGCGCGCCAAGCCCTGCAACAGAAAGTCGTCCTATAATTGAATGCCTGCTATCCCTCTAAGTGTCTCCCATACAGACTAATGACTCTCCTGGCATCCCAAACATTTGTGCTCCTTCAAGGCCTTGGCCCTCAGCGAGATGACATCCTGGGTTAGAAGCTTAGCAAAGAGTCTCTCCAGCAGCTCGGCCACAGGAAGCAGCCTGGACTTAGACAGCAAAGAGTGACAGAGTTTTAGAATAGCACAGATGGTTCTGTCTGCACTGCTGAACAGATCTGCATTTGGACGACAGAGAGTGACAGTGACTGTGGCGGGCTTGTTTGGGCTGTTGAGTTCAGTGGATGAGACCGTGTCTGGTATGATTGGCTCGTGGGTAAGCACATTTGGATTCTTTGGTTTCTTGCGGTGGGTGGATATGTCAAGTACGCCTTCGTAGTGCTCTTCTCGGGGATCGTTGAGGTGAAGTGTTTTGGAGCTTGATGAATGATTTTGTGACATATGCTGCTGGCTCTCCTCACTCCTCGCTCACCTCAGTCTTCTTTCTCCTTCCTCGTCTCTTTCCTGTCTCCCTGCCTGTTCTTCGTATTCGTCTTTTCTCTCTCCAGCTACCTCTCCTTCCTCCCTCTCTCTGCGTCTGACCTCAGCTCATCTATCTCCTGCCCGGAGTCCGCTGGTTCCTCCCACTCATCCTTCGTCTCCCTTTCTTTATTCATCACTTCATCTACCACCTCAATCTTTGTGTCTGCCCTCTCATTCTCTCTCATTTCTAGCTGGTCAGAGTCCCTGTTGCTCATCTTCTGCCTCGCCCCCTTTTCTTCTCTCACACTCTTGTTTTCTCTCTTTACCTCGTTCATATTTGCCTGCACTTCTTTCTGCAGTCTTCTTCTTTAACTTTTTCTTTTTTCTCGTATCTGTGAAATATTTCAGTTTTTTATCTTTATTTAGTTGGAAACACCTGTGACCTTGACCTTTTCTATGGTCAAAAACTACTCTTTCTTTTGCACTCTATTTTTTAGTGTATGTAAAGGCATGTACAGTCAATTTTGGCTTTTTTGTGTGTGTTTTTAAATTTCATTATAAAATTGATAGTTTATAAACTCATATATGCTTATTTATACACAGATGGCATTTTTGTGACTTCCAATTCCAGTTTATAAGAGTATGTCACATATGATAGAGGTAAAATAATAATTAATTAATTAATTAATTTATATATATATATGGGTCAGTATCACCATGGAGTGCCTTTCAACCCTCACAATACTCCATCATTTTGGCCTTAATTTCCCATTCGCTTTATGTCATGTCATAAATAGTAGACACTCAAGTACTATAGAAACATATTAGCTGAGCTCCCACACTTTTTTTTTTTTTAGATAATTATGGGCCATTATTCAAAGCATAAATCATAAGATATATCCACCCTGTCATGGACACATATATTACTGTTAAATACGTTTCATTTCAACATTAAGATGCAAACGATTTTTTCTGAAAGGTATAATATCCCTTTCCTAAACATGGTTACTTGTTTGCTTTCAAATTGTAAATACATAAAAGATTTTATGTAAACCATGTGTTTTTAAAGAAACTCATACAATTCGCATTGTATGTAATTACAATATACATTACAATGTATTTTTTTCTTGTTTGCTATATTTGGATGCAGTTTTGTTTGCATGTTATTGCCCCCACACCTATGACGATAAAACATTTATTCAAGTTCGAAAAAAATACATAAAAATAATAATAAATAATATAATTACATTCTCAATCACTATTTCATATTTCATAGTCATTTTTATGTTATCATGGCAAATCATGGCAAATCATCATTACCAAAAGGCACCCTACAATAATATTGACCCATATGCATATTTTTTCTTCCGTGTCATATTAGTTAATTTAATTAATTAAATAATTATTAAATGAGTTAAACATTAGTTACCTACATTAGTTAACAAGAACTAAGAATGAACAATACTTTCACAGCATTTATTAGTCTTAATGTTAATTTCAGCATTTACTAGTGCATTATAAAAATCACAATTTGTGTTTAACATGAATTAATGCACTGTGAACTAACAAACAATGAGCGACTGTATTATTGTTAATATAACATTAACAAAAATTAATAAAGAGTGTAAAAATGTATTGTTCATTGTTTATTCATGTTAGTTAATGCATTAATGTTAACAAATGACAACGGCTTGTAAAGTGTTACCTATATATTTAATTATATATCATATTCACATAATGAAAAAATCCCCACACCTATATAGATATATACGCGCACGTATATAGTTTTGACTTGTTTTGAATGTTTTCAGGAAGAAAAACAATGTTGAATGTATAAAATAAATGTATATAAAATGAATTCATATACAAAATGTATTTTTATACATTATAAACACAGTTTAAAAATATGCTTAATCATAATACATAATGATATATCATATACAACTATATTTTCTTCCATTTTAATTATTATTTTTTTTTTTTTAAATAATCAGTCTGCTCAGCGTTTAGGAAGCAAAATTTTACACATATTCGTATTCAATGTAGTGAATGTAAATATGATGAAGTCATATATTCTTATTATCTTAATTGCATAAGTTAACTCTTTGAGCCCTAAAATTCTATTTGATAAAATCTTTGACCCCCTTGCACTCCCTTTTGGCATCCATGTGTCCCCAGAGCCTATTTTGAAAAACCCCTGCTGTAGGGTCACTGTCCTGGGGTAATGCTGCAGGCAGATGACAAACCGTCTAAACCGCTAGGTTGGTTTTATCCTCGTAGTAGACAGCAGATGTCAAGAAAAATATGTCAAGAGGAGTCCAGTGACAGAAAAGGGGTAAGAATTCCGAGAAGTAGAGGTTAAAAGACACAGATAGAGTAGAAAAAAGGTACAACAAAAATGACAGTTGTTGAACTAGACAGGTCAAGCAGGGCACAACCGTTCCCAGGGCGAAGAGAGAAGTGAACGGTCGCTGTAGCGCAGGACAGCGTTTTGTTAAAGTCTTGTAATGTCGGCCGAGAAATATAAGCGCCCGCATGCCATGTCCGCTTATGCAGCTCTGCTCAGAAGAACAAGATTTTGACATTAACATGAGCAGTAAGGATGCCCAAGAGAGACCTAGAAGCTTGCTTTAAAAGAAACCCACCGACAGCCCAGACATGACTCCCTTTTTTGGACTCGCTGTGTTCACATAAGTGATGCCCCAGCGTGCGGAAAGAGGCCGAAAAGTCCTGCCACGGCTGCATGACATGAATAGAGCTGTATTACTTCTCTGACAAGTTCTCCTGCTGCTCCCTCGCTCTCCACATCCTTCTGCTCTCTGTCTGTTTCTCTGCTCTTTCATGCTCTCATCTGGCTTTTTCTTTTTTCCACCACACACATACACACACTCCTTCGTGTAGTATCTGAAGAAATATCACCGTAGGTCAGAGACACTTGATTCCTCCACTTTTATATGGGCAGTGACAGAAGAGGCGCGCTGAGTGCAGCTTCCCTCTCCCTCTCCGATCGGGTCGAAGTGAGCAAACACAACCTCCATCTCGAGGCGTTAATAGCGTTTCCACCTTTTATCTATCATCTCGCCTCAGAGCCTCAGCCTCCAACATGGCCGCCAGACGCTCTGTCACTCTCGAGTCGCTCTAGGCCTTCTGTCATGCTCCCGCGAGGAGCTGCCATCATCTCGATTTTCAATCCGTGCGCTTGCGTACGCACTAATGTAGCCGTGCTGCGTGGCTGCGGGGGCCCGGCTCGGGGCAGGATGACCCAAATTGGACTGACGTGCAGCTGGAGAGGTGAGTGGTTGTGAGGGAGGTGGAAAGGGGTTGAGTGCTGGAAAGAGAGAAAGAGACGGGGAAAGGGCAGGAGAGCGGGCGAGCCGGATAAAAATATCCGCTCTGGTGGTGCGGCAGCGGGGCCGGAGCTCAGGAACGGTTAGTGCCAGGCGATAGCGGCTAACAAGAGATTGAGTCTGGACTCCATAACGAGCATGAGGGGTCGAGGGGTCACCGTCTGCCTGATGCCTGGCAAACACACACAGCCAGACACACTGACCTTAAGAGTCTGACGCAGGGATACACAGAAAACGCTCACGCACACACACTTACCGTGCCAAGGCCTGTGGATGCCAGTGTGCCTGTAATTGGATTGCACAGTTCTCTCTGTGTGCCAGAGAGACAGAGGGTGTCAAGCTAACATACACACACTCATTGATGAGGTCATGAAGTGGATATGGTATGTGTGCCAGGACTTGGGAAAAGCCTGTTGTATTTGGACAAGTGTTTTAGAGCACGGTGCCACGCCGTGATAAAATGCTTATTCGTAGTCTCATACAAATATTGACACATCCTGTTTATTATGTATAATGCATAATTTATTGAAGTTTATAACCAGCTTTTTATCACATTTGCCAAAAGCAAGTGAATTTATATTATTATTTGTCATAAATATTTCCTGCCAGCCATGAAGCTATATTCTATTAATTACACTAATGATTCTGAAGAACAAAAAATTTTGGAAATAAGACACGGTCCTTTTTTTTCCAGTCCTGCGCCAAATGATGAGATCATTTCAGCTGTCAACAGAGCAAATCAGAAATAGATGTAATTATTATAAAAGACTTTTTTATTAAGGCACAAGTGTCATAAATGCAGTCTTAATAATTAGCCATAACTTTATTAAAAAATAAACAATAGGCAACACATGAATAAAATTGAATTAAATATTTTTTATAAATTGACCCGTAAAATCATTGAATCATTTGTTCGTTATCCAAAAAAGAAAGAAAAAAGACAATTCTGTCATCAGTTACTCTCATGTTGTTCCAAAGCCGTTAAAACTGATGAAACACATATGAAAATATTTTTAATGAAACCTGAGAGATTTCTGTCAAAACTTTGATGCTTGGAAAAGTTCATAAATAAATCTATATAAATCGAGTGGCTTAATCCAAGTTTTTTTAAGAAGACGTGGCTGCTTCTTATGATGAACAGATTTAATTTAGGGTTTTATTTACGTATAAACACTGATTAACTCACATACATAGAGCACATCAAAGTAAACATATCTCAGGTTTAATAAATCTTTATTTGTGTTTTGAAGATGAATGAAACTATCTGAGAGTTCTGGAATCTGGAATGACACGGGTGAATAATTAATGACAGCATTTTCTCTGATGAAGTAACTGTTTACATGTACCGAAGAAATGAATGTTTTAGTGCGGTAAAATGATTTTTGCCTTAAAAACTTCTGTGTGATTTCTCTTATTTCAGTTAGCAGACTCCTGATAGCCACCCTATGTCGCCCAGGCATTATGCATGTTTTAACCTAAGTTGGAGGCTCCCCCTGGGGGAGGGTTTTGTAACTGCTTCAATAGATTCAGAAGTGTTTTTGATTCACTATGCAACCTGCTCATAAGAGTCATACATTTATTTGGAAAGGATCAAGCTGTTGATGTTAGTTGAGCCTTAGTGGCTCCACTATGTAATACAAAAACATTAATTGAGTATTAAGTATATTATATATTATTTATAACAGGTTCTTTTAGCAAAATCAAAGCATTTTGGAAATCAGTCTTATGTCTTTATTCTTTAACATTTGTAATGAAATGTCAGTTTTGCCGTCACACTATGAATGCAATTTAATACATGCATTTCATATGTGTTCAAGGATTAGTTCACTTTCAGAATAAAAATTTCCTGATAATTTACTCACCCCCATGTCATCCAAGATGTTCATGTCTTTCTATCTTTAGTCAACAAGAAAAAAAGGCAAAAAATTTATTTCAGGCAAACATTCCAAGACTTCAATGGGAATCAACGTGTTGAAGGTCCAAATTGCAGTTTTAATACAGCTTCAAAGGGCTCTACATGATCCTAGCCAAGGAATATCAGGCAAATATCAAGTCTTATCAAGTGAAACGATTGTCCATTTTCTAAAAATACAATACAAATTTATATACTTTTTAACCACAAATGCTCATCTTGCACTAGATCGACTTCATGCGTTACGTAGTCAAGTTGGGAAGGTTACACGTGACCTAGACTGAAGTACCGACCCAATGTTTACAAAGCAAATTTGCAAAGAAAGTCAAACAACGATGTCAGATTTTGAAATTGGAGGAGAAAATGAGATGTTTTTCGTCCTATACCCTGCCTTTTTGAACCGGAGTACACAGATGAAGAACTAACCACACGTGACCTCTCCAACGTGATTACGTAATGCATGAAGTCGCAGATGTGCATTGCAGAAAAATACAACGCCGCCAAGCTCAAAAGTTTAGAGTTGGCAAAATTTTTAAATGTTTTCTCGAAGGCTGCATTTATTTGATAAAAATACAGCAATTTTTTAAATAAATGTTTCATATTTTAATATATTGTAAAATGTCATTTATTCTGGTTGAAGGTCCAAAATGCATTTTCAATGCATTTTTAAAGGGCTCTACACAATCTCACAATCTTGTGTAGCGAAACGATTATCATTTTGTGAAAAAATACAAATTTCATCACGTGTGATGTAGATGGAAATAACCATCCTAGCGTTTATCAAGCGTCCAAAGAAAGTCAAACACCCTTTACCAAAAAAAAGGTAAAACAACGATGTCGGACGGTTTTGAAGTTAGAGGAGAAAATTAGTTGAAAATGAGTTTTTCACCCTAGCTTACCATTTTGAACCAAAGTATGAACACAACAAAGCACAAGATGAAGAACTAACCACGCATGACCTTTCCAATGTGATTACAAAATGCGTGAAGTCCAGCTAGTGCAAGATGAGCATTTATGGTTAAAAGTATCAAAAGTATCATTTTTTCAGAAAATGACAGATCGATTTGCAAGATAAAAGCCTTATTCCTCAGCTGGGATCATGTAGAGCTGCTCTTTGAAGCTGCATTGAAACTGCAATTTGCACCTTCAACCTATTGGCTGCCATTGAAGTCAATTATATGGAGAAAAATCCTGGAATGTTTTCCTCAAAAACCTTAATTTCTTTTCGACTGAAGAAAGAAAGGACATGAACATCTTGATTTTTTTTTTTTTTTTTTGGAAGTGAACTAATCCTTTAACACAGTTCTGTTTTACTTTAGCCGCTAAATGCGGCTAAAGTAAACAATCTCTCAGAGCAGCACTCCACAGAGAGAAGAGAGGGGCGGGGCGAGCAGAGCTCATTTGCATTCAAAGGAACAATCTATCAGAATTTTTGCAGAGCTGATTTTGGCAAGGTAAAAAAGATGTTTTTTACACTGCCACTGAGAATTTTTAACCAAAGTATATTATAGACTTTTCATTAAGACCCCTAAAGAATCATATCAGCTTGTGGAAAATGGGCATCCGATGACCCCTTTAAAAGCGAGCTGACTGCCGTGATGCCTCAAGGCTGAATAAAACAGTTGCTTGAGTTGCTGTAAGGCCATCTCCACCCCCTTATATTCCTGTGCACCATCATGGTGTATAGAAAATACAACATGCAGTCAACTCCAGGGCTGTTTCTTCTTGTGCGTTATTCATGAGCTGTATGGTTTTTGTAGTTGTGTTTATTGATGTAGGCGCTTGAATTATGCTACAGTATAATGCGGAGTTTGCTAAAAAATGGAACGCAAGGATAGGCTGCATTTGGAAAACTTTGGCTTGAGACAGAAACAGACAGGAAGAGCGAGTGAGAAGAGAAGAAAATAGAGACGCTCCATTTCCACCCAATGAGCAGCATTAGAGCTGAACCATGTTTACACAGCCCTCCTCCTCGCTCCATCTCTCTCCCTCTCTCGTTTTCCTCCATCTGCCCATCACATTTACTGCATTAGTTGAGAGTCTGTGTGCCATATTACTACATGATATTTATTAGCCTCCTTTCATCTGTTTCCAGTGCAGAAACTACTGTACTCATCTGCAGACCCATCACTCAATCCCGCTGCCTGCTGGGCACATCTCCTCTCCGCAAACGTGTCATTAATTCATTTGGGGCTCGCTGCACCTAGGGAGGGCTTACCTGCTCCTTCAGGGCGTCCTGTGAGCTGCATTGGATTTTGTAGAAGCCAAGCCAAGCCAAGCTTCGCTAGCTTCAAATGATTCAAAGCTAATAGCCGTGTGGCATCTTAGAGATCTGGATTAAGTGAATATGCGAAATGAGCGTTTTTCGACCGTCGGAACCCCAGGGGCTTCTAGGGTGAACGCTTGCACGAAGACAGCCCACGCTGAATATTTAAACGCTGATTGTTTTTTAAAAATGAAGTGACCTCAGCAAATTCGCACATCCCGAGAGGTGCCGCCATCCCAAGGAGAAAGAGCGAGATGGAGCGAGACAAAGAAAGAGGCGTGCTATTTATAGAGCCTGTCACAATGCAGGCTGGGAGATGTCTGCTAATGTTGCATGTGACTCTAATTGCTGGAGACAGCGTTGTCGTAGTAACACACGGCGCCATGTCACCGTCGTGGCAACAAGCTGCTTCGGGTCAAGGCTACGCGGCCCAGGAGCGGATCTGCGTCTGCAGTGCCGGAAAACATCAAAGTTATACAGTGGGAAAGCTGGAGAGGTGCAAGGAAAAACCCTCGGAGACAACACTGAGAATTAATTAAGGGGAAATAAATTTGCCCAATGCGGTGTCAGCCCGTATAGCAAGGACATACAGCCGTGAGAGAGGGTGAGAAATCCTCAGGAGACAGAGAGGAAAGACCGTCACTCTCCGGAACATAAATACATGCTTAGATACAAGCTTGGACATTCGGATCAGAGCGGGAAAAAGACAGGGAGCGCATGAGAGCGGGCGAGAGAGGAATTAAACAAGCGGCGGATGGTCAGATGAGGGATGAGGATGCCACAGAGGTGGCTGAGCGGCCGACGGGATGAGGCAGTGATGAAGTGATGGAGGAAAGAGGTAGGAGAAGGAGAATAATGGATGAGGACAATAGAAGTGCATTAGTGCAGGTGTGTGCCTAGACTGTTGAGAGAGAGAGAGAGAGAACCGCAGAGGGTCGAATAGTGTTAGCGCAGGTGACAGCCTCCCCCACCTCTCTGCCTCATTATCAACCTCTCCGTCCATCTTTTTCTTGTTTTCTACCTTTTTTCCCCTTTAACAACCTCTGATTTAAATCACTATGCCAGCGCCTGGGTTGTGCACCCATTCGGAATTAAATTGAGAATGACTTTTAATTGCTAAATCTGAATTGAGGTAGCAAACAGGATGCAGAATTACTTCAAGGTCCCTTTCGAAGAAAAGCCAGTTCACTCGGTGGCCATATTTGCAATGCCTCCGGGCAGCTATTTCAGGCGTGCAAGACTAACTCTTATCGACTTGAATAGGAAAATGGTGAAATCTCAAAAACCGCTTGCTGAACTCAGATTTAAGTAACATTTTTTTCAAATTAGAAACAAAACCTTGACATGAATGGTTTCTCATGCTCAAATAGCGTAAAAAAGCATATTTTTCATGTTGGTCCAGTGGACTGGGAAAAAATGTCTCAGGATGGCAGAATGTCAAACTTTGTGAATGTCAAAGTTTAAAGGGATAGTTCACCCAAAAATGAAAATTCTGTTATTAATTTCATTGACCTCATGTCGTTCAAAACCCATAAGACCTTAAACCGGGCTCACACTACAGGATTTTTAGCCCGATTTTTTCCCCTCCCGAGATTCTGAGCAAAAATCTTGTCGAGCACCATGTTCGGCATGGATTATCTGGTAATGTGAGGTGTTCACAGATCGAATCTTGCACCTCCCAATCTGCTGTCACACAAATCGGGGCCGCCCCGATCATATCAAAAATGTTTGATATTCAGGATTTTAAATCGGGATGATCACGGCTATGATTATGTCAGTACTTTCACAACAATTAATAATAGAAAAATTAAATTAGGTAATTAATGATAGAATTTAAATTTGGGGATCACTATCACTTCAACTTGAGCGCTGTGCTTTTAGAATGCGATGCCGTGTGCGAGACTCTGTACAAAAGTCAAAGATGTCCGTTTACACAAAAAACAATGGAAAGCAAAAACCGGTAGAGTAAAAAATGTTCTGTCTGAACGCCCCCTTATTTCAGCAAAAGTGCACGTTCTCCAATTCATAGTAATATGAGTGAACTGTCTTGGTTTGAGTGCAATTTGAGTTTGAATTTAAACTGTAATTTTTACGTTATTAGAAAAGCAAATTTGACAAACCTTTGTTTTAAGCTTAACAATAAATATTCTTAGAGAATGCATTTCCCAGAATGCATACATTTGTTGAATTGCCATTCCATCATTCTAATGCAAATTCCAATCCAACTCCCTGTCAGGTGAGGACAACTCAATTAGATTTCCAACTTATTGATTTGGAGCCAATTCTTTAATTCGTAATTTTGCACAAATCTTGCTAGCACGCCAAAAACAGCCATTCCCAGTGAGCTCGCATCAATTTTTTGCAAGAAGATAGAGTGTGCATTCGCTCTGTTTTAATTACAATAGTCATTTAGGCGAGAGTGCTTAATCATTCAGTTAAAGCACTTGCCATTCGGTCTCGGCTTTCACAAACACGTTGGGTGTCTCTCAATCTTCCCACAGTAGTTCACTTATTATCTCCTCTTCCTCATTTCGCCCATCTCTCTCGCAGTCTCTTTCTCTCTCTCTCTATGCGGGTAACCGTCGTTTATCCAGGATCTCATCCAGGGGGAATATAAACTACCTGTCAGCGAGCATCTTTCTGCCAAATTCATATCTGAAAAGAAAACAAAAGCGGGCCGAGGTCAGAGAGATCTTTTTTAAATTATTCATAAGCAGCTCTCCCTCGGCCACCGTCTTCAGCTCCTGTCGCATGCTTTGTACCGCCCGCACCGCCAACAAGGGCATCTGTCATGCCTTTAAAATAAAGGGGAGACAATGAAGAGGGGAAACAACCAAATTTTTTGAAACATTATTGATTTACAGTGACATTCTTTATGTTTTGCTTTCATTTGTCCTTTATACCTGTCTAAAGAGGACTGGTCTGTGTGTGTGTGAGTGTGTTTTCATTTCCACCATTTGGGAGTCATAAAAGGGCATGAATGTTTAATTTTTCAAGGTCTCTATTGGCTTATATTTGAGCTTTTCTTTTATGTTGTCTGCATAATTGATTCGCACCATCTTAGTCATTTGGAGCAGAGAAGGATTTTGGAGTCTAGTGTTCACCTGCCTTCTGAATCAGAGATCATTTTGTATTAAATTCTCTCCGTTTTCTCGCATTCTTTTTCCCTCCTTCTGTTTTTTCTCTCCTTGCTCTCACTCAGAAGCAGTTAGCTGCTTTGGGCCTGGTTGATGCCTGGAACGAGACATCGGCTGATTTCTCCGCTGTGTCAAGCCTCGGACGAGGGAAGCTTCACTTGGGAGCCGTGCTGCATTGGATGTCTCTTGAGCTGGCCCCTGAGTCCGGCAGCAAGGACGGCATGCATGAGGATGAGGATGTGGAGAAGCCAAAAATCTTCTATGCAGATCATTCCTTCATTATACTAGTCAGGGACAACAGCACTGGGGCATTGCTCATGGTAGGTGCACTGGACCACACTGACGGCCCTGCAATTCACGACGAGCTGTAGAACCAAAATACTGCACTCTCTGGCACTGACAGTTGGCTGAAGACCCAAAATGGCTGACCTACGAATATTGACAATAAACTGACTGACTTATCCACTGCAAATCCACTCTCTTTCACCTACTGGTTTTGTGCTGACATGTTATATTTTACTGTTACAGATACGAAAGAGTTTAAAATAGGATGTAATTAAACTGATATGTTGGCCTGCACTGAATCTGCACATACAGTAATTATACGGAAAGCATTGCAGATTTCTACAGAATTTGAATGTTTATTCAAATTCTATGTATCTTTGCAACTTCTATTTTTGTTTATTAAATGTTTTGGTCATTTAAAGGGATAGTTCATAACATTATTATTGAACCACTGATGTCACATGGACTATTTTAACAATGTTCTTACTACCTTTCTGGCCTTGAACGTGTCAGTTGCTTTGCTGTCTATGCAGGGTCAGAAAGCTCTCGGATTTCATCAAAAATATCTTAATTTGTGTTCCAAAGATGAACGAATGTGTTACTGGTTTGGAACAACATGAGGTGAGTAATTAATGACAGAATTTCCATTTTTAGGTGAACTATCCCTTTAATAAAGCTTTCAGCTGTCTTTATGAGTGAAATAGTCACAGCTCTGTTAAAGGGGTCATCGGATGCCCATTTTCCAAAAGTTGATATGATTCTTTAGGGTCTTAATGAAAAGTCTATAACATGCTTTGGTTAAAATTTCTCAATGCTACTGTTAAAATTTTTTTTTTTTTTACTTTGACAAAATCAGCTCTGCAAAAATCATCCTGTTCTGGTCGATGTTACTTTAAATGTTAATGAGCTCTGCCGGCCCCGCCCCTCTCTTCTCGCCGTGGAGTGACGAGCCTGTTTACTTTAGCCACGTTTAGCCACAAAACTTGCTGGATCACAAATGATTTGCACAAGCATAGACGCATTTGTTTAGATCGGGTGGTACATTCCCTTCACAAACAAACATAATCCACTGCCTCTTCATCGCTCAGATGTCAGGAGTAAATGACGACTACTGTGTTCATTATTGCATCCAACAACAGAACACCTCAATTGCTTAGAAGCCATTCTTGTCTACGTCCCTGTTTCGGCATCGAAACAATGGTGATCGGACTGTTACTGCTCATTTAAGGCGGGTCTAAGGTAAGACGGCCGTGTCAATCAACTATCGTGGGAGCAGCCTCTGTCGGTGTGTCATCACACAGACAAGAAGCTGAGAATGGCTTGATTTGAACAAGTGGAAATTAATTTAACAGATTAAATAAAAACCACTGGGTGGATTTTTATCATTATAGGATGGTTGTGTACACACACTGCCAACACACATTCATGTTCAATCAACATGTAAAAGCGAACTTTGCATCCGATGATCCTTTTAAAAGAGACAACAAATTAGAGATTTGTAATTTTTTTTTTTACTTGTGCGTGCTGATTTCTGTATATTTTTATAACCCTTGTTGTCATGTATCACTCACTGATAGTTCATTTTTACTCTAATAATTTTTATAATACTTTTGAATATTTGTATTACATCTCTCTAAATGAATATCTTTCAATTACACTTTCAATTATTAGTCACTCTCCAAATTATTTAGTTTTTTTTTTTAAAAAGACTTATTGGCTAATCAGCATCAAAAATATTGTGTATCCATAATTTATAATTTTCTAAATAAAAACAAATGGTGCAACTGCACAAACTGAATGATTAGAAAAGGTATCATTCAAGGTATCAAACTACAAAAAGACAGATTTGTTACTAAAAAAATGCCTGTAAATTGATTATATACAGTTGAAGTCAAAAGTTTACATACATTTATTTTGCCTAAATATCATATTTTTTCGTTTAGTACTGCCGATCAGAAGCTACAGAAGATGATTACATGTTCCCCAGAAGACAAAATAAGTTAAATTTACCCGGATCTTCAAATTCAAAAAGTTTTCACCCCCCTGCTCTTAATGCATCGTTTTTTTTCCCTCTGGAGCATCAGTTAATGTTTGAACCTTCTGTAATAGTTGCATGTGAGTCTTTCAGTTGTCCTCAGTGTGAAAAGATGGATCTCAAAATCATACAGTCATTGTTGGAAAGGTTTCAAATACACAAAAATGTTGACAAACCAAAGAATTTGTGGAACCTGAAGTGTAACTGTTCAGAACAAGAAACTCATAAACAACTATCACTAAAAACAAAAACACAGCTGGGGATCATTCAGGTAACAACACAGTATTAAGAATCAAGTGTATGTAAACTTTTGAACAGGGTAATTTTTATAAATTCAAAAAACATTTTTTTGTGACCTATATGTAAACGTCTTTTATGTGAAATGTGTTATTCAGGTCAGTACTAAATAGAAAAAAATAGGATGCATTTTGTATGATCCCTCTTATTTTGGTGAAATAACATTTAACAGATTTTGCAAGATGTATGCAAACTTTTGACTTCAGCTGTACAAGTATTTTCTAGCCTATTTGTGTGTCCCTCAACGAGTGATTTTGGGTCAAATTAAACGGAATTAAATTTGAATTCAATAATATTATATGCCACCCACCTGTGTCCAGTGTTAATTTCTGCAGTGGTACAATTTGTTGCCCTACCCAGTGAAATCCCACTGGTCTAAAAAACTATCAGTGTGCAGATTCTATGTGGGCTTAATGATCTAGTTACAGTTAAAAAACCCAGCGTGAAGTGTTTGTGGTCAGTAAGGACACCAGTGAATACACAGTACGTGTGTTTCTACATCTGCAAGCCATTCACAACAGAGACACTGACTGACAGCAACACTCACGGTGATAGACGTGCACTTCGATGAGATCGGCAGTGGGAAGCTCTGGAAGCCAGTGTGGTGGGTGTCAACTACACTCATATCGACGCACTGACATAACTCATTCCCTACTGTTACTGTAAGGAAAACCACCATGGTGACAGCCGAGTGAATACATGCTGATGCTGAGATACTGGTACAGACATCACCACACACTCTTACACTGCAACGCAAAGTGACTCTGCTGCTGTCAACATGTAAACACCAGGGGCGCCTGCAGAATTTCACTTGAGCGTACACGCACGGAGGAGTTTTTTGCAAAACACAAAAAAGTTAAACTTGATATATGCTAATGTCAAAAATCCAACTTGGAGAGAAGTTTTCTTTTTTAAAAAAAGATTGAGACTATTCAGATCAAACAATCAATCAGAGCAACAATACACCTTAACAGAAAGAAAGAGTCTCTAAATGCATTTTAAATCTTTTAAAACTTACATAAAAATAGCAAAAGCAATGAAATAGTGCTTCATCTAGACACGTTCATATAGGACAAAACAGCACAGGTGGATGCAAAAACTCTTTTGAAGCAAAAGGCTAGTTATTCACGTGACGGCTAAATTTTTTTGTAGCTTTTTGTTTCAGTTGTTGGTGAATATCTAGTTCACCCAGTGCTGTTGTTCTCAAGCAACTGACTGAGAAATCGCTCAAGATAATTCTGTGAGAGAGCAGCCCAAATTAATGCAAATCAATTCATACCTTTTTTTTGGCCAGTTCAGTGAAAAGAACGAATCGACTCAAAAGAATGATTATTTTAATTACAGGAATAGTTCAGCCAAAAATGAACATTTTCTGAAAATGTACTCACCCTCGGGCCGTAAGAGTTGTAAAGGTGTTTGATTGTTCATTGGAAGATATTTGGAGAAATTTTGCCTTACATCACGCGTTCTTCATTGGATCCTCTGTTGTGAATGGGTGCCGTCAGAATGAGGTGCTGAAAACATCACAATAATTTGCTTCAGAAGACATTAATTGGTGGACTGGAGTTGTGTCATTACTTATGAATCATTGTAATGTTTTTATCAGCTGTTTGGACTGATTCTGACGGTACCCATTCACTGCATAGGTTCCACTGGTGAACGAGTGATGTAAAATTTCATGCATGGCATTTTTGGTTGAACTGTCCCCTAAATCCTTCTCAGGTCAAGCGATGAGCTCATGGTAGCTGCAGGCACCACTGGTAAACACTTCTGTGTCTAATAGTGACATGTTTTTTTTGTTTACAGTATATATCTTCACTCATTCCTCTGAAAGATTTAACTTAACCTCGGCTCTGACACAGGAAGGTCCCCGGTCTCTCTCTCTCTCTCCTGCCTCACCTCATCTCTTGCTTAATTTCTCCCACTGTAGCTGACTCATCTTCCCGGACAGACTTACCCAAGCAGATCAGGGACTCCAGAAGAGCAAGGGCTAAGCTGGCTGCGCTGTCCCCGCCCCGGGATCACTCTCTCGGGGAGCCAGATCACTCACCCGGGCTGTTATTGATGGGGTAGGCTTAATGCTAATGGCGCTAATGACTCGAGACTGCCATCAACAACACAGACAGATGATAAACCTTTTAATCTTTTAATGCCTGCCCCGATCAATGAAGGCCACGGCCGTACCACTTCATGCCAGTTATATGGTGTACAAATCATTGCTATAAATTAAGAATTTACATGTTTATTTTGCATCCCAGGACAGTATTTGTTGACTTTTTATTGGTGCCGCTGTGGTAGAAGGGAAAGCTCAGCTGTGCATGACTGGGGAAAATGACTGTACTGTAAAGTAGGCCTAGTGTTTTGTAGAAGAGCTTGTAATGTGGCTTTGGGTTATAGTGCTGCATTCAATATACTTAGTGCACCCAAAAATTAAATAAATAAATAAGCAAAACAAGCAAAAATGTAATATCTTAAGCCAATAAAGCTGTTTGCAAGGCGGGTTTACAAGGCTATAAGGCTTTTAATGTTTCAATGAGCGTATTAATCAGCTTCCATTTTACGGAGCGCTTTATTCATTTAAATTCTCCAGAGTGGAAACCTCTCAAAGAAACATAAAACGAAACAGAATAACTATGTTATAAAAATGGCCAGAGCACTGTATCCTTATCCAACCCCTGTACGATAATTACATGAGCGACTGGGCCAGAGATATTAAAAGTAGCTGTGATATTGGAACCGTCAGGCCTTTTAAGCGCAGACGCTAATTAAGGGCCGCTGGAAAATGTGCGGTGGCCCGACTGATTTCTCATCCTCTCAGCGGCGGTTCTTTCAGCCAATACCGCACATAAACACAAACTGTTAGTTTCGTCCCTTCGCAAATGAATTATTGAGAAATAAAAGGAACGAGTGTAAAAAAAGAGAATCCCCTTTCTGCCATTAATCTTAAAAAAGAGTGTCCCTACACGGCCATGTTTTATTAAAAGCTTTGAGGGCAGTTTTATTTGATTACCTCGGAATGCTTTGGTTCCCCGCGCTGGAAACACGTATTTTTAGAGGGCTATTATTTTTACAGACCGACTGTGTTTGCGGGTAAAAGGGGGTTATGGAAGGCCATAGATGGATTCTTTTAGATGGAAAAAGTGTAAATGCATTGTACATTTGTCCACATAAGGAACATCAGATGTTTGGCCCTGTTCGTGATGAATGCATAATGTCAAAACGTGTGCGTCGCTGCCTGCTGCTGCTACCGCTCTTACAAGAGCCTCGGTGTGCCCTGTGAACGCCGAACGCAATATGTGACGATGTTAAAAAATGAGTTACGTAATTATCCTTCCCGAAAACCACCAGAAGAATGTCATTATTCATTTGCAACTTCTAAAACTTTTAGAGGAACCCAGATGTTGTGTTCTGGGGATGACATAAGGCTTTCATAACCCTCTTGACTTCTATAAGCGTGTGTGAAACAGAACCCTGCATGTGAGCTTGTTTCCGCACGCGTGTGCGAGCGCGTCCATCCTTTTCGATGTATGGTCTTCATATATCATGTGCGTTGTGAACATAAAGCTTGCTGTGCTGCTGTCTCAGACTCCGAGGCCTGAGGCTGTGCAACGAGAGCACATTATTTTTGCTCAAGCTCTCATTAGCTTCGCCGCTGATTCGTGCTCACATTCTATTCCAGTCAAATTCATTCAAATCCATCGTATCGCGTGTCTCCTCGCCGAGACTTACTCACTCAAACGTATAGAGTGTTGCAGTGATGTATTTTTATAGGCAAACCCAGAAGTTAGCATCACCCTGCTTCCCTCAGCAAAACCCTAATCCACATTTTTGTGGGTGTTTGTAAATTTTATGGGTCTCATCTGCCTTCAGCTATTTTTAGCTGTACAAAACAACTAATTTTGCTGCTTGATATTGCAAATGGATGTGTCTTACCATTTTGTTTTAATGTATTATCTTAATTATGAGCACACTGGTTTGTAGTGCAGTTTTACGTTTACTGCATGTTGTTATTCTTCTCGTCATTTCCCTA
Source organism: Labeo calbasu (assembly GCA_019740295.1). NCBI lineage: Eukaryota > Metazoa > Chordata > Actinopteri > Cypriniformes > Cyprinidae > Labeo > Labeo calbasu. The sequence continues at coordinate 18,524 of JAHKKF010527132.1, forward strand.
TAGATGGTATGCACTGATGTCACTTTCCCACCAGAACACACCCCCTCAGCTGGACTAATGTTCCTAACAACTTACCAGATATCCAGTGGTCCGTGGATATTGATATGCAACCAGGAGTTGTGTTTCCTGATTTTGATGCCGGGGAAATAAATAAAACAAATTTCCGTGTGAACGCATTTTGAAAATACAAATTAAGTTGGCCTGAATCCGGGTGGTCACTTATATCGATGTTATATATGCATCATATTGTCCCGCCCAAAAATGTACATAGGTTTTATCGGTGTTTATTTAAAAACATCCAGTTGTACAGAATTTAAGATGGTAAATATTTAATTGACAAGTTGTCAATAGGATATTATTATAATTATTATAATAATTATTATAATTATAATATATAATATAATACAATATATAGGGCATGATTTTACAGCAAAATTCAACATATTAACATGACATGATTTCTGCAAATCCGTATTTCGCTGCCTGGAGTTCGTTTGTTTTTTTGGAATTGCAGCAATCCATTTGCTTCTCTTTTCTTTAGCTTTCAGCAGTCTGTAAAAATATACCTCAGATTTCTTGTCAAATCTATTTGTACAGTCAGTTTTAGACATGTTTTGTGCATTCTGTCGCAGCATTCACGCTGAAAACCAATGCTGCCATTTAGGCTTTTTGCCACTCGATGCGTGGAGCCGCACTCACTCCAGCTGAGAGTGACGTCACGTGCATACCCGGTAAAAATAAAATCTGTAAAATTTATGGTAAGAAAAGGCAGCTCTGGTTGCTGGAATTTTACCGTAAAAATATATGGTAGCAATGTTTTTCATTTTATGGTTTTCACTTAAATTTACAGGTAAATAACGTAATTTCATTAACTGATATAGTGGTAATGTACCAACCTACTGAAGTACTGAAATCAGTTTTTTTTTGTGTGTTTTTTAACCTTATAATACACTGATACACCTTGTATTACACTGATAACCACCAAAAGCAGGTGGTGTTGAGAAAGTCACATGATGAACCAAAGCTCATCACAACAGCTTTTAAATATTAACATATACAAAATTTTTCGTATTTAAAACTTGACTCTTCTGTAGTTACATCATGTACAAAGACGGACGAAAAATAATTGCGATTGTCTAGGTCGATATGGCTAGGAACTATACTCTCATTTTGGTGTAATAATCAAGAAACTTTGCTGCCGTACCATGGGTGCAGCAGGCGCAATGATATTACGCAGACGTCAACTTTGCCGGCTGCAAGTGTGCATCTACACAAACTTAGTGCCGGTCACTTTCAGGCACTGCGTAATATCATTGCACCTGCTACACCCATGGTACGGCAGCAAAGTTCCTTGATTATTATGCCGGAATGAGAGTATAGTTCCTAGCCATATCAGACTAGAAAATTGCAGCTTTTCATTTTCTTCATTTTCAGTCTTTGTACACGATGTAACTAAGAAGAGTCAAGTTTTAAATAGGAAAAATATTGTCATTGTATATGGTCATTTTTGAGCAAGATGCTATCGGTCTAATCAGATTCAGTGATCTATGCTAAGCTATGCTAAAGGTTTTACCGTCAGACCTGGAGATCAGCTGAATGGATTCGAAAACGGTAAAACTCAACTTTTTAACTCTAGGGGAGTTGGACGGTAAGCCTATTTTCAAACAAAAAAGTGGAGTGTTCCTTTAAGGCCCATAAACCTAGTCAGAACATTGGTAAAATGCTCCATGCGACACCAGTGGTTCTACTGTAATGTTACGAAACTATGAGAATACTTCAAAGAAAACAAAAATAACAGCTTAATTTAAGTATTTTTTTCTCTTTCGTGTCAGTCTTCGGCGCGTGTTCATATGAGTACCACAACGCACGTGTGTAATGCTGCTGACATAGGAGCTGGCGTTCTGTCATAAAATAAGTTTATGTTAACCACAGACCATATTTTAAGCATTTAAACAAAAAAGCTGTTCAAAAAACCTATTGACTTCGAGACAGTGTAACTAGAAGAGCAAAAATACTTTAGCTGAGAAAAATGCCATCCCCGCAGCTCTCTCTCTCTCTCTATTATTCTTGGTAGTCCATAATAACAACCACTAAAACCTGTTGCTTTTAAATTCATATTCAAAAAATTATCATACCTCTTTTGCCTCCCATTTATTATTTCAGGCCTATTTTTCTTTTTCACCGCTCAAGAGGATGATTTTTTTGTGTGTGTGCAAAAGGTGCATTAGCTCATAATTCAATATACTGCAGAAGACAATCCAGTGAGCAATGCAAAGTTGTTTGCCGTAGCATTACGGGGGAGCATTTTAGGTCCCGGTAGGAAAATTTAGTTTGACTTGCACTCAGATTCTCGGAGGGGCTCTGTCAAGCCATATATCTCAGTGGAGTGTGCATGGGTGAGAGAGAGAAATGTAGGGAGTGTACACCTGTGTGTGTCGGTGTCTATAATCAAAAAGTGAAATGCATTATGGGTGGAGGTTGAATGAGTGTGAGTGACATTATCAGAGACTGAAAGTGCACCTTCTTCATCCAATGGGTTTAGAGGGTTTAATCTTTAATCTTCCATTTTTAAATAAAAGATTACAGACCCGAGCCATGAACTTCAACTCCCATTGCTGCCTTTTGTTAAAGTCCTGCTCCTCACCATTTTGATGGAGAAAAAAGGGAATGAAAATGGCATCTGGGGATTTGTGCGCCATCCGAGTTGCTGTACTTACATACAAAGAGTGAATGGAGGCTCACAGATCGGCTCCCCAGGGTCAGATGACTTCTATCCTACAGCATGTCCATTTGCACTCAGAGCCATTTTATTAGTGAAAAAAAATGACAAAAAATGTTTTTGTTTTTAAAAGATGTGTGGGGCAGCTTGAACTTTGATAAATCCACAAAGGCTCTTCTGGGGTCTATTCATACGTCTATACGAGTGCATTCAACCATTCATGATGCCTCAGAATGTTTTTCAGTTACTTGTATGGAAAGGAGTTCAAAGCGTACTGCTGAGTTTTATTAAATAGACCTTCAACTTAAAATGGCTCTTTTATCTTTTACTAACTAAACAGTAGCTGCAATCAGCATGTCTTTTCTCACCCATATTCTATGTTTCAGTAGTTTAATGCATCCTTGAGCTATTCAGTAAGGCAATAGTGTTTCATCGGTGCTCGAGAAAGAATCATAATCATTTCTCTCTGGAGACAAGGCCATGTGTGACATTGGAGTATTACAAGCTAACATAATATATAAACACACTGCCATTCCAGTAGGTTTTTATTTAACACACATCTGCTGAAGGTGAAAGGTGGTCGTGATCGCTGTCAATCAAAAGAAAAACACACGTCTTCCTTTTCGTGCCGTTTTCTCAACCACTGAGTGAGCTCATGTTTTTCTTATTTCCAAAAAAAATAACCATTGCAGTAGTTATGAAATATTGACAAAAGGAGTGTTTTGTTTTTATTTAAAGCGTCGGCGACATACGTAATAACACACACATACGTAATATCCGTGCAGAGAAAGCCAGCGTCGTGCGCCGTTTCCATGGAGACGCGTCCACAGAGTCCCTACACGCAGCAGCGTCTGAATGGCGTTTACTCCTTGAAACTGTTCGAAAACTTTGACTTTAAGAACTTTTAGTTACTTATATATAGAGCTATATTTAACTTCACATAGTGGAAGACGCTGTCAGAGAAAGTATTTCGGAGGTAAGAGTGATATTTTGCTTATTTATTTGACACTCAGGTGAGACTGTCGAAAATAGACGCCAGTTATTTTCAAACCAAACGGTTGTTACTTGAGATTTTAGCACTAACACGACTTATTCAACTTGAATTACGCGCTCATTTTGATGTCTCATTTTGAATGTGTTTCAGGAGAACTAGTGCAATTTAGCTTTTCTAACAGCTTAATTGATTTAAAATAACCCCATCAGTCGACATCAATCCGTGAATGGGGAATGAAGAAAGATAATAATCTCACAGGATCAGATTTAGATCTCGAAAACCTTATAATTGTATTCAATAAAGAGCTTAAATTCCAAAAGTCCTTTATAATAAGCCTGTTGCCTCCCACAGTCTTTGCTTTGACACTTCATCTGATGCAGTGTGGCTCTCAGACTTATTTTAACTGATCAAACTCACCTGCTGCGTTGCAAATTTCATCTGATCTGACGGGATTTGCAGTTTTAAATGTTTTCCATTACTCACAGACTCCCTGTCTTACCTTTTCATTCTTTTGTATTGCCTCCAAACTGTCTGCTTTATTACATACAGCACTCAACAAAACTGACAAGTTGGGAACTGAATCAAAGCTTCAATAAAGAAGGAGGGTCTGCTGGTGTTGACAACTAAATGTGGAAATGGAGGGAGAGACATCAGCTTGGAAAAGATAAATAGTTTATGAGCTAGATATTTTTGCTCTCGCTTCCTGACTGAGGCAGATCCAGCGAGGCAGATTTATCCATATCGTCTGTCTAGGAAGAGACTATGAGAGAACGCAATATTGTGGTGCTTGGAGACTGGTAGCTCGCCTATGCTAAAAGGTTCTTCTCCGTCACTGATGCTCAAAATGCCTGCTTGCTTCTGCCTCTGGTCTGCATTGCATTTATTTACTTTGACCAAAAATAGCATCTAGGGAAATCACAGAGCTCTTAGACAACTGATGAGGCATCATTATGTTGAGCACATATTGTGATTGAACCCTCCTTACTGTCAAATCTATATGTGCACATATATTTGTGCATAGTTGTATAAGTTTGGGGTAGGTAAGATTGTGTAATGTTTTTAAAGGACATATTTTATGCTAAATAAGGCTGTATTTATTTAATAAATACAGCAAAACAGTGATATTGTAAAATATTATTACAATACAATACACTTAGGACAACTTTGGATTAACTTTATCGATCCACTTCAAATGTTGACTACTGTATACACTACCAGTCAAAAGATTTTTTTTAATGTTTTTTAAAGAAGTCTCTTCTGCTATCCAAGCCTTCAATTATTTGATCCAAAGTACAACAAAAACAGTAAAATTTTGAAATATGTTTACTGTTTACTGTTAACAGTTTTCTATTTAAATATATATTAAAATGCAGTTTATTCCTGTGATTTCAAAGATGAATCTTTACCATAATTACTCCAGTCACATGCTGAGTAGATTTTTTCAGGTTTCTTTGATGAATAGAACGTTCAGAAGAACAGCATTTATCTGAAAAGAAAATCTTTTGTAACATTATAAATGTCTTTATCATTACTTTTAATCAATTTCAAGCAGTCTTGCATCCTTTTTTATGAATTGAAGGTTTAAAAAAGCTCATTTGGTTCATTAGGTTGCAAGCTGAAATAAATTTTTCCCAGCTTTATTGTTTGTCATTTACACTGTCCTGTCCTCGACAGGCTGCATTATTTTAAGGTATGTTTCATGTTTCATTCCACGGGATGGGATGAGTTATGTGTTCAGTTTAGGGTTTTTTAAAATTCTGAACCATATATAAACAATAGAAACAGTGATACGTAAATACCACTGAAAACAGAGTATGTGGTTACTTGTATGACTATATCTTTGCCTTACTCTTACTGAAAGGTAAGCGTGCCCACAGAGGTATCAGTCTCTCAGGATGGCTAACCCAGGGACCCCCAAGCCTGCCCGTTCATCTTCCAGCCTGTCCGTGCAGTCCGATACAGGGAAAGGTCACTCCAAGAGCAAACCCATATCCTCCACACCGGTCCCCAGTGACGTCTCCCTAGAAGTGCCAGAGGTTGCAGGTATGAAATAGAAACAAGCTACTGTGTTGTTAGTGTTTGCCTCCCACTTGTGAATAGTGTACAAGCAGCTCTCTGATCTGCCAGTTATTTACATTATGCTAAAAATGACATTGAGTTTGACGTCATTATGTATTTAAAACAGTGCCAAAAGTGTCAGCATAACGGTATAGTGGTGCAGAGTTATGAAACTTTGAACAGTGTGACAGAAAGCTCCTTTGCTGCCACTCAACGCTAACATCTAATGCACTCACACTCATTTTCCTTTTTTTCTACTTGCTACTTTTATTTTTTTTCTGAAGCCAACAAGTAGTGCAAGGTGCTTTCAGTAGGAAAGGAGCTGCAAATGGATTGGTTCCACTGCAATCTAATTGTAGGAGCTATATACAGTAGTCAACATTTGAAGTGGACCAAAACTTTTCATCAAATTTGTCCTAAAACCAAAAAGAATGTACCCGTTCTTGTCTTAGAGCAACTTTGATGAACTTTTTTGATCCACATCAAATGTTGACTACTGTATTTGTATATTTGTGGTTATTTTCACACTTCTTTATTTTATTGTATTCATTTTGGTACTTTTTGCTTGATGATATGTTTTTACTTATTCATTTTTTGATCAGTTGTGTTTTTGGGCACAGTGTAAAACAAAGTTACTGCAGAAGAACTATATTTTTATTATTCTGCTCTTTCAAGCTCAGCTAGACCTGATCTGAAAATGAGTTAGTTGTTTGAATTATTCTTTACATTATGTTATTTTTTTTCAGTTGAGAAAGAGAAGCCTGTCTCAGAGGTGGATGTTTCAGCAGAGGAAGTAGATTCCTACACGAAACGGCTGGTAATTCACTCATACATGCTAAATTACAAGCCTTTAGGCACAGACACTGATAAATCACCTCACAATGATTGGGATTCTTATCTGATTATAATCTGCAATTTATAATTTTTCCCTCGCTTGAGTCTCACGCCTGCGGTCCTGGCTTACTAATCAGTGCTTTCATATCGGCGTTATTGAGTTCTTCTAATGATGTGAGTGAATATTTCATCCGCTCTCCACATGCTCCGTGGGCTTAAAGGTCTTGTTTGGGCCCCGTTCACACATTAGACCTCATCATCGATCACACAAATCCGGAGGACGGCAGCAAGTTAGTCCGAGAAACATCGTTAAATTCCACCCAGTGGTCTTCAAAATAGAGGAAGAAGAGAAGCATATTGTTGAACTGTAATTTCCGTTACAGGCTCATGCATACGCATGACGAGGTCTTTGGCTTAAACAAGATAGATAACCCCTGGTCACAAATGATGGCTGATGCAAATAGCACGGGAGGAAGAAATAACTGAGAAAGTGAGGGGCGAGTGGGCAGAGCCAGCCAGCGAACTTACAGCATCTCTGTCCTTTCATCAATGAGGTTAATAGAATTAATTACAGCCCTCTGGCTGGAAAAAGGCAATGGCATTTACATGCAGTGGCTCAGTGTGTCCGCCCCTGCTGGGAGACCCTGTAGAAAAAGCAGCTGGTGAGCTGGTTGTAATGACATTTGTTATAGTAATGCACATTCACTGACATTAGCCCTTTAGACAAATATCAATATGTTTATGGTAGTTATGTGATGCTTTTAGCTCAAAGATAAGACTAATTATTAATGTGATGTGTTACACCATGCAACTTCTGAGAGGATGATGGGGTTTTGATGGGAGTTTTTCATCCAGTTTGACATGCAAAATACTGTCTCACCATATAATTTGATGTTACGCATATCATGTTTCATCCAGTTTGGCTAGTCTGTTAATTCAAATCAGCTCATACTCTCATCTCATATGCCCTGACACATGACAACAGTGTACCAGTGACAAAAAAGTAGTTGCTACATTGTTAATAGTGTCACGCCACATTAAAAGTATATAGTCAGAAATTTATACACTACCTGTCAACAGTTTTTTGACAGTAAGATTTTTTACATTTTTAAAGAAGTCTCTTCTGCTCACCAAGCCTGCATTTATTTGATCCAAAGTACGGCAAAGACAGTCAAATTCTGAAGTATTTTTACTATTTAAAATAACTGTTTTCTATTTAAATATATTTTTTACGATGTAATTTATTCCTGTGATTTCAAAGCTGAATTTTAGCATTGTTACTTCAGTCACATGATTCGGCAGAAATCATTCAAATGTTCTGATTTGCTGCTCAAAAAACATTTATTATTTTTTCAGATTTATTTGATGAATAGAAAGTTCAGAATAACAGCATTTATCTGAAATAGAAATCTTTTGTAACATTACAAATGTCTTTATCATCACTACTGATCAATTTAACGCATCCTAAATAATAGTATTAATTTATATATATATATAGTAGTCAACATTTGAAGTGGATCAGAAAAGTTCATATATATATATATATATATATATATATATATACTGACTCCAAGCTTTTAANACAAATGTCTTTATCATCACTACTGATCAATTTAACGCATCCTAAATAATAGTATTAATTTATATATATATATATAGTAGTCAACATTTGAAGTGGATCAGAAAAGTTCATATATATATATATATATATATATATATATATACTGACTCCAAGCTTTTAAATTGTATAGTGTATAATGTTACAAAAACTTTTTATTTCAGATAAATGCTGGTCTTTGGATCTTTCTATTCATCACAGAATCCTGAAAAAAAGTACTCAATTGTTTTAAACATTGATAATAATAATTAATATAACGTTTCTTAAACAGCAAATCAGCATATTAGGATGATTTCTGAAGTGTCATGTGACACTGAAGATTGGAGTAATGATGCTAAAAATGTAGCTTTGATCACAAAAATTTCACAATTTTACTGCTTTTGCTGTATTTTAAATCAAATAAATGCTGGCTTAGTGAGCAGAAGAGACTTCTTTTAAAAACCATTAAAAATCTTACTGTCCAAAAACTTTTGACTGGTAGTGTATTGTAATTTTGTATTATTTTTATTAAGGTCACCTAAATGTGATGGTAAAGACATTAACGATGTTACAAAAGATTTTGTTTCAAATAAATGTTGTTTTTTTTAAAACTTTCTATTAATCAAAGAATCCTGTAAAATGTAATTATTGATAATAACGTTGATGCTTTTTGGACACCACATCAGTGTATTAGAATGATTTGACACTGAACTGTAATGGCTACTAAAAATTCAGCTTTGCCATTACAGGAATAAATTACATTTGAAAATATATTAAAATAGAAAAAAAGTTAATTTAAATTGTAATAATATTTCACAATATTAGTGATTGTACTTTTTTTTCCTCTCAAATAAATGCACCCTTGGTGAGTGTAAGAGACTTTTAAATGATTGTTTGAACAAAATCAGAGTAATATTTATTTAAAATACTTAGAATGGTTATGATTCACTGATCTTTTTTCCGCCAGAGAGAAGCATTTAAAAGCCGTTTAGCACTGATTGGTATATCAAAGGAGTCATGGACAGAGGAAAGTGAGCGAGCTTTGGATAAATTCATCTCAGACACTTCTGTCAGGCTTCTCATTGTCTACTATGACCCCTTCACCGGCCTACGCGTGGACTACGCCATACCAGCTCAGGTATGCTGCAGCTCTATTTTGAGAAATGACATTTAACGTCCCAATCAGAGCCTTTTGTGTCACAATCTCATAAAGACTCTGAAGATTATTCAGGGGTTGAGCGTGCTTGTTTTTATAATGATATTTTGAGCTTCAATTTAATGAAGGAACATGCCAAGGTTTCTTAATAAATTCATTCTTTGTGCGTTGTGTTCATTTCTAATGCATCTGGTGACTTGCCAGGATACCAAAGATCTCATTGTTAAACTGTGTGTGATGACCTCTAGTCATCCATTAGCACTCAAAAAATATGAATTAGCAACATCTTCTCTTTCCCACTTATCCATCTTACATCTCTCTCTCTCTCTCTCTCTCTCTCTCTCTCACTCACTCCCCCCAGGTGGTTGAACACATGTCCTACTTCATTCGGGCAGAGGACAGTATAATCACAGAGGAGAATTTTAGGAGCTCGGTACAGTTTGGTTCTATAAGGGGAGGCGCCATAGAGGGTCTCCTCAGGCTAATGAACGGCGTTCACACTCCTCAGGTCACCCTCAGCACTGCCTGGCCAGAGACCGCCAAGAACAACTACTCTGTGGAACTGCACCGCTTCCTCAGCAAACTTACAGGTAATGACAGACAGTCACAGCGCCATCTAGTGTGGGCCCTCCTCAGATGGTAACTGTAACCTCCTGTGTTTGTCTAGACCAGGGGTGTCAAACTCAGTTCCTGGAGGGCCGCAGCCCTGCAGAGTTTTGTTCCAACCTTGCTCCAACACACATACTATGCCGTTTTCAATTAAGCCTGAAGGACTTGATTAGTTGGATTAGGTGTGTTTAATTAGGGTTG
>JAHKKF010527136.1:0-29575 GCA_019740295.1 Labeo calbasu
TTTTTTTTTTTTTAATTTACTGTTTTAGTTTGTTTTACTTTCTTCTCACTGTTTCACTGTCTTGGCCTTTTTACTGCACTTCCTCACTTTCTGCATTTTTCATTTCGCCCTTTGTCTTTCTTTTTTGATCCTTCCTTTAGTTTTTAACTCATTTTTTCTTTCACTTTCACATTTTGTTCCTTTCACTTTCTTTTTTTACATTTTCTTTACACTTTCACTTCCTTTTCTTAGTTCTTTTCTTTCAGTTTCGCTTTGCACTTGTTCGTTGTTGCACTTTCACTTTTAGTTATTATTTTTTTATCATATTATATTATAACATTTTTTTGGGTCTTAATTTTTATAATTTTTCTTTATTTGTTCCTTCATTTCCTTTTATTTTTTTATTTTGTTCCTTCATTTTATCACATTTGCTTCATAGTTTCTTTCACTTTCTTTCAATGTATTGCTTTCTATGACTTGTAGCCTTTTTGTGAACATAAAGACTTGTGGTCTTTATCCTTTTCTTTCTTTCTTTCTTTTTTTGATTCATTCTTTTGCCTTCTATTTACCTTTTTTCACTTTTTCACTTGTTCTCTTTTGCTGTTTAGTTTGTTGTACTTTCTCTTCTACTTTCCTCTACTTGTTACTTTTCTTCTCACTCTTTGTGTCTTTCTTTTTTTGATCCTTCCTTTAGTTTTAAACTTTTATTTTTTCTTTCATTCTTTCACTTTTTTGTTTCTTTCACTTTCTTTCACACTTGCTTTCATTTTCTTTACACTTTCACTTTCTTTTCTTTTCTTTCATTGTTCTTTCTTTCGCTCTTTCACTTTCTATTTGCATTTGTTCCTTGTTGTACTTTCACTTTTGGTTATACCTTTTCATCATATTCTATTATAATATCATTTTGGTCCTTCATTTTATCACATTTGCTTTTTAGTTTCTTTCACTTTCTTTCAACTGATCACATTCTTTCACTTTTTTTCATTGGTGTGGTCTTCTTTCTTTCTTTCTTACTCTTTTATCTTTTATTTCCCTTTTTTTTTTATTATTTCACTTGTTCTCTTTTGCGGTTTAGTTTGGTTTACTTTCTCTCACTTTTTTTCATTTAGCTTTCTTTTGGCCTTTTTACTGCANACTTTCTTTCAACTGATCACATTCTTTCACTTTTTTTCATTGGTGTGGTCTTCTTTCTTTCTTTCTTACTCTTTTATCTTTTATTTCCCTTTTTTTTTATTATTTCACTTGTTCTCTTTTGCGGTTTAGTTTGGTTTACTTTCTCTCACTTTTTTTCATTTAGCTTTCTTTTGGCCTTTTTACTGCACTTTCTCGCTTCCATTTGTTGTTTTTAGCACATTTTTCATTTAACTCTTGTGTTTTTCTTTTTTGATCCTTCCTTTCATTTTTAACTCATTCTTTTTTCCCATTTATTTTTTCATTTTCACATTTTTGTTCCTTTTTTCACACATGCTTTCATTTTCTTTACAATTTCACGTTCTTAGTTCTCTTTTTACCTTTTTGTCATTTCATACTTTATTCATTAACTTTTGCACTTCTGCTGTTGCTTTTTAATTCTTTCTTTGCCGTTTTCTTTTGCTCTTTCATCCTTATTCCTGTTTTTTTCTCTGAGAGTTTTCTTTTTCATCTTTCTTATTCCTATTGCCCTCATTTATTCATCACTTTTCACTCTCACCAGTCTTTTGGGGGCCTGTCAGTTTTTCAATCTTTCTGTTTTGCTCTTTAGTTCCTCACTTTTTTTTTTTTTTTTTTTGCTTTCATAACTTTTTACACTGAAACTTTTAATTATCACCAGTATTTAATTTGCCTTATTTCATGTTGCTTGTTATTCTGTTCTCTTGTTCTTCTGTCCCCCCCAAAGGCTGACTATCACAGTCATTTAATATCATTTCTGCAAACACCCTCCAAATGTCTGTATGTCTAAGTAAAGTCCTTGATGTGTGTGTGCAGCTTTGGGATGGATGTTGATGAGAACAGGGTGGCTGTGGGGCCTCGGCAGGGCGTTTGTTTCACAGACTGGGAGGCTCAGATCTGCATCCTGTGTCAGGAGGAGCAGGAGGTACAGGGTCAGGCACCAGCCATGGTCCTCACAGCATGTGTGCAGAGATCCACTGTTCTTACCCAGAACCGTGGAAAGACACTGTCCCCTGAAGGTAAATACACTGTATGATTTTAGCTTAACTGAAAGGAATTATGTTCATGTGATGCTGAATCAGACTGTTTCCTCCTCTTTTTTTGTGAAACAGAAGGCAGCTATCCCCTGTTGATGTCCCCTGATCTGGCTGTGGGAACTCACACCGGCAGCTGTGGACATGTGATGCATGCCACCTGCTGGCAAAAGTCAGTGAAAAATTCTAAAAACATTGTAAAATCACCATTTGGGATGCTTAAACCAAACAAATCCACTCAGATTTTACATCTGCATGTCTTTTTGGCTTTTTGTAGGTATTTTGAAGCTGTGCAGAACACCACTCGGAATCGTCTGCATGCAGATCTGATCATAGACCTGGAAAACGGCGAGTACATGTGTCCACTCTGCAAGTCCCTCTGTAATACGGTCATCCCACTGATCCCTGTGGAGCCCAGCAAGCTCAACTAGTACGGCACAATTAACTAGCCGCCTTTTATTTATTTTCAGGTGCTTACACTGGGTTAAGTCAAATCTAATTTTTTTTTTTTTTGTCTCTTTGTCAGTGAGAGTGCCGAGTTAGTTGGTCAACATCTCACTCTGGAACGTTGGATTCAGATTATGTGTTCTCGAATCAAAGGGCTGAGAGGTACATGGGAAACAGGTGAGAGTCAAAATCTGAATCTGTCTTTTCTTTATCAAGACTCTGTTTTTAATTCTTATTGATTTGTGTGTGTGTGTGATTACAGACAATAACAGTGAGGAAGCTGCAGAGGAAGCAACGGCACTTTTTGATGAGAGTCAAGCTGATTTCAGATCCATTCTCAGTTTTGGAGTTCAAGAGCCGTGAGTCTCTAAACAGACAAGCCTTTATTTAAAAGATTAGTTTACTTCCAGAACAAAAATTTACAGATTTACTCACCCCCTTGTCATCCAAGATGTTCATGTCTTTCTTTCTTCAGTCGTAAAGAAATTATGTTTTTTGAGGAAAACATTCCAGAATTTCTCTCCATATAATGGACTTCAATGGTGCCCGTGAGTTTAAACTTCCAAAATGCTGTTTATATGCAGCTTCAAAAAGCTCTAAATGATCCCAGCCGAGGAATAAGGGTCTTATCTAGTGAAACGATCGGTTATTTAAAAAAAAATACAACTTGTATAGTTTTGAACCTCAAACCCATCGTCTTGTCTAGCTCTGTGTGTATTCTGGTTCAAGACAGTTAGGGTAGATAAAAAAAAAAAACTCCCATTTCACTTTCTTCTCCAACTTCAAAATTGTCCCACATTTAGGGTGACCACCTGTCCCGCTTTGCGTTGTACCAAACAGCATTTTCACCCCTTGTCCCGCACGTCGCATATTGAGAAAATGTCCTGCATTTTCATCAGTCTGTTGGTTTTTAATGACCATATTAAGAAAACGTCCATGCGTTCTTTTGTCTTTTTTAGGAAGCGTTTTATTCACTCTTTTTGCGGCATAGTTTCTGCACAGAAACTCAGCAAGTAATGTAGAACCATCGACGGAAATGGTCCAACACAGACGGAAAAGCACGAGATTCAAAAAGTAGCAGTCTCACACGTGTCCTGCATTGTCCCGCAGAAACACATCTATGTCCCGCAACAGCCCTGTTGCCAGGTGGTCACCCTACCCACATTGCTGTTTTACCTTTTTTTTGTCAAGGGCATTTGATCTTTGCACATTCACTTTATAAACACTGGGTTGGTACTTCTGCCGCGATGTTTAATGATTTTGAAGTTGGAGGAGAAAATGAGATGCCAGTTTTTCAACATACCCTAACTGTCATGAACCGGAATACACAGAGTTGACACAGAGCTAGACAAGACGAACATTTGAGGTTAAAAAATATATAAATTATCAATTTTTTTAGAAAATAACCGATCGTTTCGCTAGATAAGACCCTTCTTCCTCGGCTGGAATCGTTTAGAGCCCTTTGAAGCTGACTTAAACTGCATTTTGGAAGTTCAAACTTGGGAGTCCACTATATGGAGAGAAGTCATGAAATGTTTTCCTCAAAAAAACAATTTCTTTACAACTGAAGAAAATAAGGCATGAACATCTTGGATGACAAGGGGGTGAGTACATTATCTATAAATTTTTGTTCTGTAAGTGAACTGTTCCTTTAAGGATTCATCTATATTTATTTTAATATTAAGTGTTTGATAACTTTTAGTTTCTGTATATTTCCTACTCCCTGAAGGGCACAGGTAAATAATGGGTTTATTGTGTGAAGATTTTTTTTTAAGATCACTTAAATTAGTAGTTGTTATTTTAGTCAAGTTTAATAAATGTTACAATTGATAGCTCTGTAATGTTGAATGGCTATAGTCAATGGTTAAATATAATGGAGAAAAAAAACAATTTCCTTGAGACATCATTAACATTGGTATGAGTAAAAACAGTATTTAACAAATATTTAAAATGCACTGTCTTTATGTTGTTTCTACATTAATTTAAAGATTGAATGTGAAATTATTGCAGTGTAAAAGCATATTTACTAACTAATGTTAGGTGGGATTAATTGCTATTAATCACAATTAATTTCAGAAAATAAATGTGTGCATAGTTTTTTGTTTGTTTTGTTTTTTTAATCGATTGACAACGCTATTTAAATTAAATGCTTCTGGTCCTATAGTGCACAATATATCAGCTGATAAAATAATCAAAATGCTTTATAAACACGCGGTAAGTATTTGTGTGTGTATATATTTGTGATCAGGCCGAAGTTCTCTCGCAGTATCACAGAGATGTTGGGTGTCTGTGCGACCACAGTGCACAGGGTGGGATTGCAGACCGCTCCCAATGAACTGTGCCCGTACGTGCCTGTCATGTCCTGGAACACGTGTGCCTACACCATCCAGGCAATCGGTAATGCTCTCTCCTATTGAATTGCTCAGGTGTTTGTCAGGCACTTTTGTCAGTAAATCACTTTAAAACGGCTATGCTTACACAGTCGGTGTTGGGCATCATCAGGTGTCCCTCTCAAGTTGTCTTGTAAGCATAATTCATGTGAACAGCACTGGCCACTGTATTTCATCTAATTTCTTTCTCTCTCTTTAGAGAACATGTTACAGGAAGAAGGAAAGGCTCTTTTTGGATCCCTCCAGAACAGACAGGTCTGGTTTGCCTCTACTGATCATACTGCATACCATTTAATGTGGGATTGAGTTCTAAAATGATTTTCTTCATCTTCAGCTCTCTGGACTCAAAGCGTTAGTGCAGTTTTCAGCTGTGCAGAGGCTGAAGAGCAGTCAAGCTGTCATACAGAAGCATTTTGCTGATATGTTAGCAGGTATGTTAAATTTAGGATGGATACAGTTGAGGTCAGAAGTTTACATCCCCCCTTTCAGAACCTGCAAAGTGTTAATGATTTTACCAAAATAAGAGGGTTCAAATAAAATGCACGTTATTGTTTGTTTAGTACTGACCTGAATAAGATATTTTACATAAAAGATGTTTACATATAGTCCACAAGAGTTGAATTTATAAAAAATGACCCGGTTCAAGTTTACATACACTTGATTCTGAATACTTTGTTGCTACCTGAATGATCCACAGCTGTGTTTTTTTGTTTAGTGATAGTTGTCTCTTAGATGAGTCCCTTGTTTGTCCTAAACAGTTAAACTTCCCGCTGTTCTTCAGCAAAATCCTTAAGGTCCCACAGATTCTTTAGGTTTTTGAACCCTTTCCAACAGCGATTGTATGATTTTGAGATCCTGAGGGACTCATATGCAACTATTACAGAAGGTTCAAATGCTCACGGATGCTTCAGAAGGAAACAAGATGCATTATTAGCCAGGGGGTGAAAACTTTTGAACACAATGGAGATGTGTATATTTTTGTTTTATTTGACGTAAATGTAATTTTTTTTTTTTCATTTAGTATTGCCCTTCAGAGGTTACAGAAGATACTTGCATGTTTCCCAGAAGACAAAATAAGTTTAATTTACCCTGTTCTTCAAATTCAAAAAGTTTTCACCCCCTGGCTCTTAATGCATGTTGATCCCTCTTATTTTGATGAAATAAATAACATTTTGCAGATTCTGAAAGGGGGATGTAAACTTTTGACCTCAACTGTATGTTTGCTGGTTTTGTTAATGCAGTAATTCTGTCTCTTTCTAGTCCTGGTACCTGTTCCTAATGTGGTAAACACACCATCAATATTAGAAGTGGATTTCTTCCATCTACTGGTGAGTCTTCGAATGCTGTTTAATGCATAGACATTTCTAATCAGTTTCTAATCAGTCTAACCATATGTCATGTTCTGCTCAGGTGGGGCTGGTTCTGTCCATCCCGGCATTGTATCAGGAAGAAGCTGTAGACCTGCAGCCTTCAGCAGTCAGCACAGCGTACAATCACCTCTACCTGCTGAACCTGGTCACTATGGGACACATGCTGCAGGTCCTGCTGGCCTCGCACGGTAAACACACGAACACTCTGCCATAGTCAGATGCACGCTTGACACTGAAGTATAACATTTTATGCACAGTACTCATTTTTAATAATACTGTGTGTAGATTGTGCTGTAATAGCAGGGCCGGAGGAGGGCGATGAGGCCCAGGCTGCAGCCGAACTCTTCTCTATTGTGTCTCAACACACGGACAAGTGAGTTTATATACGTGTCATATAGGGAAAGAATCCAGGTTTCTTTCTTGCTGCCTCTTATGGTCTCTCTCTTTATCAGGTTGAGGGCTGGTGTGTCTGGTTGCAGTGTAGAGGGTGTTAAGAGAGGTGTGGTTCCCTTCCTGCGCTGTGCTGCACTGTTCTTTAATTGCCTTACAGGAGTGCCCCCTCCAGAGGAGCTGTCCGGTACTGCAGGTCACTACACTTTATATGTTGTTTAAACATGTCACAATGCTATTACATGAAAACGCTTGAATAATCAAATAATTGTAGGTACAAAGGACTAATAATGACGTTTTGTAATAAGTACTATGTCATTCAGACTGTAAAATGCCAAGTATATGTGCATTTAGCAACAGGCCGCACAGTACTGTATGCATATATAATAAAGTTATTAACCATATTTCTTCTATCCAGAATCACCTGAAAGTCAGCTGCCTTTGCTGTGTAGTTACCTCTCCTTACCCTCCAACCTATTTCAACTGTTTCAAGACCACAGGGATGTTGTAACCACCTTAATACAGAGGTACAAATCAAATGATGCAAACTCACAAAACTTTTTTAAAAATAGTACTTTAATAGTACTTTAATACTTAACTTATTAAAAATAGTACTTTATTATTATAAAACTTTGTTTTTTTATAATAAACAATTTTACAATTAAATTAAAAAATTTATTATACATGTTGTTGTTGCTGTTGTTGTTGTTAAAATAATGATCGTCCTCAACAAGGACTATTTTTGGTTGTCAAATTTCATAATTATATTAAATTCACACATCAATGAAATAAGGTGAAAGCTATGAAAGTTTTCGGCACTAAATGCAAAATAAAAAAGGTTATTGCATCTTTTTAGCTCACAATTCTAACTTTTTTTCTCAGATTTGTGCGATACAAACTCGTAATTATGACTTTTTTTCTCAGAATTGTGAGATATTAACTTGTAATTGTGAGTTATAAAGTCAGAATTGCGTAAAATTACCTTTTTTATCAGAATTGTGAGATATGAGGTTTATATATCACAATTCTCGCAATTGCATGTTATGAAGTCAGAATTGCAAATCTCGCATATGAACTATATAAACTCGCAATTATAAGAAAAAGTTACAAATGCGAGATATAAACACAATTCTGTTTCTCAAAATATAGTTTATTTCTCAAAATTGTGGGTTTGTCTTGCAATTCTGACTTTATAACTTGCAATTATGAGTTTACATCACGCCATTCTGACTTCTTTTCTCTGAACTGTGAGTTTATTTCTCAGTTCTGAGGAAAAAAAGTAAGAATTGCGAGATGTAATCAGTCAAATCACTGAATTGTAGGGCCTCTCAAAGCTTGTTTTCTTCAAGACAGATATTTCTAAATTCCTAATTCTGTACAGTATATTTATCTCTCCATTCACTTTAATTATAATATGATATGTGTTTGTGTGTGTCAGGTGGTGTGGAAACACAGCCATATCCAAAGCCCTCAAAGGTGAAATGCAAATCATCAGGTTAGTTCTCCTCTGTTTGATAGTTAACTCACTTCCTCATTATTTCAACGGTAATTTAACTGAATTTCCCACCTGTTCAGGTATCCTCGTAAGAGAAACAGGCTTATAGATCTTCCAGAGGACTACAGTGTGTTGCTCAACCAAGCTAGTCATTTTAAGTAAGTACTTTMAGTAAAAGATTGATTATATTGTCYATTGAGTGAGTTGATTAATYGGATGTTACCTGTTACTTTCTCTCTTCGCCCGTAGATGTCCAAACTCATCAGATGACGAGCGAAAACACCCGACTTTATGTCTTCTGTGCGGGGTTATGCTGTGTGCACAGAGCCCCTGCTGTCAGGAGCAGCTGAATGGGGAGGAAGTGGGCGCCTGCACGGCTCACGCCGCCGTCTGTGGGGCTGGAGTGGGAATATTTCTCAGGTGAGAGGAAGAAGAGAGAAAAAAACAGCTAAACCTGTGGAATTTCCTGTGGCTGCATTCAAAATCGTATACTTCCTTGGTATACAGTAGACAAAAAGGAGTAGTATGTTTGATTTCACAGCATTCATAAAATGGTAGGCAAGACATAGCAAGATCACCTACTGTTTATGGAGAAATTCTGAAGTGCACATACGGTGGACACACTACTAACCCATGAGGCTGCGGAAGAGGATTTGCAGTGAAACAATGCAACTGATGCTGGTACAGTAGGGTCACATGACAATGACAACCTGACTAATGTAGTACTTCTAGATTACAGCGGTGGTGGAGTAATTACTAATTCAAAAGAAGTACTTACGCAGCCTTTTTTTTTTTACCAAAAAATGTGTGTAAGGGTAGGGTGATGTAAAGAAATTAACACAAATAACCATTGATAATAACACTCTCGTTTCTGTTTCTGAACAGGGTTCGAGAGTGTGAGATCATCTTGATGGCCAGTAAGACACGGGGCAGTCCCTATCCAGCACCTTATCTTGATGACTATGGAGAAACAGACCCTCAGCTTGGGTAAACTTCATTGTTGTGAATTTCTACGCCAGCTCCTAGCAGTAGTTAGGAGTCACTAACCTGCTACACAGCAGTAACATACGGACTCCAGACAATGCCTTTGAATATGCTTTAAAGGAGAAGTTCACTTCAAGAATGAAAATTTCCTGATAATTTACTCACCACCATGACATTTAAGATGTTCATGTCTGTCTTATTCCAACTAAAAATAAATTAAAGAAGTCCACTTCCAGAACAAAAATGTACAGATAATGTACTCACCCCCTTGTCATCCAAGATGTTCATGTCTTTCTTCCTTCAGTCGTACAGAAATTGTTTTTTGAGAAGAACATTTCGGCATTTTTCTCCATATAATGGACTGATATGCTGCCCTGAGTTTGAACTTCCAAAATGCAGATTAAATGCAGATTCAAACGATCCCAAATGTGGTTGTAAACGATCCCAGCCAAGGAAGAAGGGTCTTATCCAGCGAGCCAATTGGTTATTTTTATAAAAATAATACAGTTTATATCATTTTAATGTCAAACGCTCGTCTTGTTTTACTCTGCCTGAACTGTTTTTTTTTCCGGTTCATGACAGTTAGGGTATGTCGAAAAACATCATCTCAGGTTCAAAATCTCAAAAATCTCAACTTCAAAATCGTCTTATATTGCTGTTTTACCTTTTTTGTTAAAAGTGTTTGATCATCTTTGCATGTTCACTTTGCAAAGACTGGGGTCGGTACTTCTGCAGTGATGTAGGATGGTTTTGAAATGATTTTTGAAGTTGAGGGAGAAAATACAATCAGAGTTTTTCAACATACTCTAACTGTATTTAAATTGTATATATATATATATATATATATTTTTTTTTTTTTAATGAAAATAATCGATCGTTTCGCTAGATAAGACCCTTCTTCCTCGACTGGGATCGTTTATAACCACATTTGGGATCGTATGAAGCCGCATTTAAACTGCATTTTGGAAGTTCAAAATCGGGGCACCATAGCAGTCCATTATATGGAGAAAAATCCTGAAATGTTTTCCTCAAAAAACATGATTTGTTTACGACTGAAGAAAGAAAGACATGAACATTTTGGATGACAACTGTTGTGAGTACATTATATGTGAATCTTTGTTTTGGAAGTGAACTTCTCCTTTAAAGGGACAGTCCACCCCAAAATGAAAATTCTGTCATTAATTACTCACTCTCATGTTGTTACAAATGCGTAAGACCTTCGTTCATCTTCAGAACACAAATTAAGATATTTTTGATGAAATCCGAGAGCTTTCTGACCCTGCACAGACAGCAACACAACTGACATTTTTAAGGCCCAGAAAGGTCGTAAGGTCATCATTAAAATAGTCCATGTGACATCAGTGGTTCAACCGTAATGTTATGAAGCTATGAGAATACCTTTTGTGTGCAAAGAAAATAACTATTGCGGACTATAAATTGTGTATTTTAGCAATGTCCCTACTACCTTTCTGGGTCTTGAATATGTTACGGTTGCATTGCTGTCTGTACAAGGTCAAAAATGTCTTCGTTGGTCTATGGTCGATGGTCTTACGAGTTTGGAAAAACATAAGGATGAATATTTAATGACAGAATTTTCATATTTGGGCACACTGTGTCTTTAAGCATGTGTTTTGACAGTTTATAATTTATTAGCAATATTGCTAAGCTGTATTTGTTTGTGCTTTGCTAGGCGTGGGAATCCGCTGCACTTGTGTCCGGAGCGCTACCGCAAACTGCTTCATATGTGGCAGCAGCACTGCGTCCTGGAGGAAATCGCCCGCAGTCTGGAGGTCCTCAACGTCATGTTCCCCTTTGAGTGGCAGATGCTTTAAGCTCCGAGACGGGCAGAAGAAGTGCATAACACGCACACACTGCATTCGGTTAGCCTGCACCTGACTGCGAGGAGTAAACTCCCTCACTTCTTCTCTGCGTACTGCTGGCAGTGTTTTCCATCAGCCAGTGCATTATGGGTAGTCACACTAAACAGGCCCGTAAAAGATATTAAAGAAGTGAATGCGTTCTCTCGCCTCTTTATTTATTCGCTTGGGTTGCAGATCTACACTCTTCCTTTTGCTCATTGTGGTGTTCTTGCATTTGTTTTCAGGGTGTAAAGATTTATCGAGGGCCTTGCGCCACTACAAAACGCAAACCGTTCTTTTTTTAAATGTCAGTGAAATGCTTGTCCTCTCCCTGCTATAGCCTTTTTTGGTATTTCTTTTATCTGTGTCAGAAATTTATTCATGTGAATATAATATCTGTACTACTTTATTATGCAAAGCTGCCCTCGTCGTAAAAAAGTATATTCGATGTTTCTGCGTGAGAAGCTGTTTAGTGACTTATGTTCTCAGGTGAATCTCGCAAAAACATGTCTGGGTCACACGCTACCCCAAAAAATAAGAATAAAATAATGTTTTTCATTGACTTGTTTTCTTTTTAATTTCTTATCGTTACTATTAAATTACTATACTTTTAAAATCATTTCAGCATAAGCCAAAAAGTCAGCTAAGAATTATAATAATAAAAAATAATAATAATTTTTTTTTTCTTACATTGTTGACAATGAGATTTGTTACAGTAATGAATTACAGACATCATATAATTTAATCAAATGCTCTTCTTTCTTTTGATTTTGGGGTGAAATATGACCCAGGTATATTGTTGACAGGTTTTAATGAGATTCACTCATGCTATGGCTGTCACATGAACATGTATATAAACAATAATGTATAATTAGATGATGCTATTTTGCTATAAGAATGCAGCTGTGATTTAAATTAAGAAACAAAAAAATTAAGTCAATCACGTAATCACATGCGACAATGTAAATTCAAGTATATTCCACTTGTCAATATGTACTAAATCAAACACAAGTGCTTTTCTTGAGTGTCAGTCCAAGTCTTTTTTTTTTTTTTTTTTTTTAATTCCATGATCTGGTTCAAGGTGTAAGAGCTTTTAATTTGCTTTAAACTTCTTATGTACATGAAATAAACTACTGAGTGACATGACTGTCCTGATCTCTTTCACTTCACATTCTGTAGTCGAGTTAAATTACTGTGTTCATCAATTATCTGTACTTGATTATTTATTCAGGTTTTCAAATTATTTAAATGATTTCCTAACTACGATTGATGGGTGTTTCTGTCAGATATTAAAAACACAAAAATGCTTTTTTTGTGAATGTTTTGTTTACATATAATGCATGTGTATAAAAACACTCCTTAAAAGCTTCTGTATTGGCATATGGTTCCATGAAGAACCTTTGACGTCCA
Organism: Labeo calbasu; assembly: GCA_019740295.1. Lineage (NCBI taxonomy): Eukaryota > Metazoa > Chordata > Actinopteri > Cypriniformes > Cyprinidae > Labeo > Labeo calbasu. Next base: position 12,508 of record JAHKKF010527136.1, read on the forward strand.
AGGAACCTTTCCATGATTCTTTATTATGGAAAAGGTTCTTTAGATTATTAAATGTTCTTCACACTATGAAATAAATGGTTATTTGAAGAACTGTTCTCTGAAATGTTCTTTGAGGAACTGAAAGTCACTGTAAAAAAAAACTCCTTGTGGAACATTTGTTTTTAAAAGTGAAGGAGCATATATAAATGCAAGTGATTCAATTAACTGCAACCAAAACTTAAAAGCTCTTTAATAATTTATTAATTTAATTTGCATGTTGTATTTATTGTCATTACATAATCATAATTTTAGGCATGGGTGTTCTTTGTAAAAGTATGTTTATAAAATATACATCTTTGGAAAATGTGTTTTAGTTTTTTCACCAGTCATTACAATACCTGGCTTTAGGCACGAAACCAAGGCATGAAATAAGAATTCTCGGTGGCTTGTTTTTATACAGGTAATGAGTAAGCTGACAGATTGATTTCATGGAAATATTAAAAATGTGAGCACTACCAGTCAAAAGTTTTTGAACAGTTTTTTTTAAAAGAAGTCTCTTCTGCTCACCAAGCCTGAATTTATTTGATTCAGAGTACAGCAAAAACAGCAATATTTTGAAATAGTTTTACTATTTAAAACAACTGTTTTTGATTTGAATATATTTTAAAATATAATTTATTCCTGTGACTTAAAGCTGAATTCTTATCGTCATTACTCCAGTTGCATGATCCTTCAGAAATCATTTTAATATTCAGATAACGCTGTTTTTTTCTTCTCACTTTTCTTCTTTCTATTCATCAAAGAAACCTGAAAAAAAAATCCGCTCAGCTGTTTTCAACATTATATATATATATACAAAAGCTTATTATTTTAGATAGATACTGATATTTGGGTCTTTCTATTTTTCAAAGGAAAAAAATAACTGTTTTAAATATTGACAATAATAGTAATAATAAATGTATCTTGAACAGCAAATCAGCATATTTAGAATGATTTCTGAAGCATCATGTGACACTGAAGACTGGAGTAATGATGCTGAAAATTCAGCTTTAATCACAAGAATAAATTCCATTTTAAAATTGATTTAAAATATTTGTATTTTCAAATAGAAAAAGGTTATTTTTAAAAATTAAAAACAGTAACATTTTGAAATAGTTTTTACAGTAAAAAATGTTTCAAAATTTTACTGTTTTTGCACCCGTGATCAAATAAATACAGGCTTGGTAAGCAGAAGAGACTTAAAAAACATTAAAAAATCCAAAACTTTTGACTGGTAGTGTAGATTTGTGTATTATGGGGCCCTCTACTGTTCATTGTCGTAAGTATATCATTGTTGTAATTAAAGTGAATAGCTGTGCACGTTGTTGCTGCCATAAAGCAATCCGTCCTTTTCGTGGAATTTCGTACCTGCTCAACAAACTTATACACCGCCAGAACAGACGTTTGGGAGGATTGTAGGAAAGAAACAGAAGCTACCCGCCTTATTAGAAGTCAGTATCCACCTTATTTTTCCCATAAAAGTGGGTGCAGCCATTTGTAAATTTTTTGTGTCTGGCTTCTGGTCTCATCCAATTCCGGCTATTTTTAGCTGCACAAAAAGCTGTTTTGCTGCTTGATATTGCAAACTTGTGTGTCTTACCATATTATTTGAATGTATTATCTTAATTATGAACACACTGGTTTGTAGTGCTAACTGTTTTACAGTTTACCGCACTTCGATATTCTTCTCATTATTTCCCTATGGCGGATTATGAACCGGACGTCTAACACATACTTACTTCCCCATTGAAAAATAAGGTGGATACCATCATAATGTTTTTGAAACTGATATTGCAAAGTAAAAAACGTACAGTTGCTTTAAGCTACTCATTAATTAAAAACCTACAGCGAAAAGTTTAGCTCTAAAGAAATCCAGTGATACTTTTGTAATCACAATAGTCACACAAGTTTTTTTTTTTTTAAAACACAAAAGAATTATAAAAGTTGTATTCATAATGAGAGGCAGTTTATACGTTTTAAGACTCTGAAGGCCTTGTGTGTTAAAACAGTACTTGGTTAAGTTCTTACATGTTAAATTACAGCAATCCTTAAGTATGTTGTAATATCACTCTGTTCTTGCTTTACAGTGCCATCTCAATTTCCACCCAATCTTTTTATAATTTTAAAGTCATATAGCATCAGAGCCCAGTCCTCTGTGACTTATGTAATCTTTCCTGCCAGAAGAAGCAATCTTAAGGGCTAACTGGCTGTTGGAAGAGGCTTTGGAGGCACATTGTCTGGACCATAGTGTGCTGTAGGTTTGTCAATGTTTGGATCTCCATTGTTGGTTATGTTGATCTGATTGAACTTGCCCAGGTGTTTGATGATGTTGAAATTAGAGCGAGCTGTCTCCACAAAACTGTTCTCCAGAAGCCACCCGTCAGACTCGCACTCAGGGTCTCCCTGGCGCAGCACGTTCTCCAGAGATGTTTGAAGGTAACGGACCCCCGTTAATACAGAGACCTGTCGGAAAAGAAAGTGATGCCTTATTCACTGAGTAATTTTGAACGATAGCAGCTGACAGTCTAAAAAAAACTTGGTCAACCTGAAACTATGGTACAGTTCACAGTGAAGCTTCATGTCATCCTTTGTAAGGCAGTCATGTGCTTTACAGGATGCTGTGGGATTGGAGTGACTGGTGTGTAAAGCAGATTATAAAATGAGTGTACAATTCCAGGATTGGATTAGGTCACACAACCAGAGCAGATTTTTGTATGTGTTGTGTGTGTGTTGTCCCTTGCTTTTTATAATATTTTAAAAAATGCTGGGTTATTTTTATCCCAAATGCTTGGTTCAGCTCGTTGGGTCAATTTATTTGTTTTTTTTACCCAGGTTCTGGGTCGTTTTTCTGCACTCTAAAAAATGCTGAGTTCAGCCTGTTGGGTCATTTTATTGGGTTATTTTTAATATTTTTACCCAGGGGCTGGGTAGTTTTTCTGTACTCTAATAATGCTGGGTTATTTTTTAACCCAAATGCTAGGCTCAGCCTGTTGGGTCATTCTATTGGGTTATTTTTTTATATTAGGTGCTGGGTAGTTTTTCTGCACTCTAAAAATTGGGTTATAAAAAATTTTTTATAACCCAAATGCTGGGTTTAGTTTGTTGGGTCATTTTATTGGGTTATTTTTTAATATGTTTACCCAGGTGCTGGGTAGTTTTTCTGTACTCTAAAAAATGCTGGGTTATTTTTTAACCCAAATGCTGGGCTCAGCCTGTTGGGTCATTTTATTGGGTTATTTTTTTTAAAATATTTTTACACGGATGCTGGGTAGTTTTTCTGCTTTTTAAAAATGCATTTAACCCAAATGCTGGGTTCAGCCTGTTAAGTCATTTATTGGGTTGTTTTTAATATTTTACCCAGGTACTGGGTAATTTTTCTGCACTCCTAAAAAAATGCTTGGTTTATTTTTTAACCCAAATGATGAGTTCAGCCTGTTGGTGTTGGGTAGTTTTTCTGCTCTAAAAAATGCTGGGTTTAGTTTGTTGGGTCATTTTATTGCACTCTTAAAAATTGCTGGGTTATTTTTAACCCAAATGCTGGATTCAGTCTGTTGGGTCATTCTATTGGGTTATTTTTTTAATATTTTTACCCAGATGCTGGGTAGTTTTTCTGCACTCTAAAAATGCATTTTTATAACCCAAATGCTGGGCTTAGTTTGTTGGGTCATTTTATTGGGTTACTTTATACCCAGGTGCTGGGTAGTTTATTGTAACACTGTCGATGTCATTTTTACTGTCATTACAAATGATGAACCCCTTCACATACCTACCCAGTGCTGGGTTAGTGTAAACACCACATGACTTCGCTGTAATATGTAAAATATGTTAAACTGACCCAGCACTATGTCACAAAAACAACTAAGCAAAACAAGCAAATGGGTTAATGTATAAAACCCAACAAGCTGGGTCAAAATCGCCCAGCATGTGTTCTGTCCAATATTTACCTAGTGCTGGGTTGCCATATAACCCAGAAATGGTTGTTATTAACCCAGGCTTTTTTAGAGTATAGTGTAGAGTTCCTAAAAGAGTGCTGAATAATACTGAATGCTTCCCTACATATTGCCAAAGTAATAGATACAACCAACCTCAAAGAGCCAGATGATCAGAACTGTCAGGCCGACAGAATGCATGATGTTGGTGTAATAATCTAGCAGAGCCTGACGACATCCTCTCATCCACAGGTTGAGCTCCTCTGTCTGGTAGTCGTAATTAAAGTGGGCGGAGTTATTGGTAATTTGGTACTGAATGCACGGCCGAGGAGAATTGACGTTGCAGCAGCTGAAGGGAACTCCGTCCATTAAATATTTTCCCTCAACGTTGCTTCGCAAACGACTAGTAAGAAAAAAATACAATTGTAAAATTGTGAAAATGCCATTGTTATTAATGTAACTTTGTCTTTATGGGTCATATTTGAAGTTTAACTGTGTTCCTGATACATGAAATGCATATAAAGTGTATGTGCACTGAAATAATTTTATTACACCCATCAGTTTATCATTGTTTTAATATATATTTTTAATATACATTTTTTCCAGGCACAACTTACTCTGCCACTTCCCGTTGAGACATATCTAAATATCGGTTGCTGACCCACTGGATCTGGAACCAGTCTCTGTAGCCCTCGTTCCCACAGCATTGAAACTGGATCTGCAGCAGGTCTACTGTGCGCTTCAAGAAGCAGCGGCCTGGAGTGTCCGTGTCCTTATAGTAACGCATAGCATCACGTAGACCCAACGTCAGCGCTTCCTCCAGCTGTCCGTGCATGCTGTAGCACATCAAGGCGCCCACGAGCACACTCAGAGTGAAGAAAAACGTGCAAATGATGTACGGGAGCATCACCAACTTCCAGCGTAAGAACTTGTTGGCGTCCACGCAGTCATAGCAGATCTTTCCTCCCAAAAAGTTAATCATGCAGGCTATAAGTCCAACGGCAATTAGCATGTTTGGCACAGATTGGAGCAGGTGTTCGGCCATTAGATCCTGCCGCTTGTTAATTTCAACTTTCAGAAAGATGCCCAAGCTAAAGAGGATGATACCTGTTACAACGGATATCCAGTTTAGTACCCACAAAACCTGGGCTAGTTTGTCTCTCTTGTTTTTGGTGAGTTTTATTGGCAGCACAGCCATTTTACCAAAGTTTCAGAGAACCTGTGATATAACTGATCTTGTGAAAGTCACAAAAATCAACTAAACTAGTAATTTTAGTTTACTAGTCAATGAGGTATACAAGGTTCCTGCAGAGGATGACATGAATGGACTAATACTTCTTAGCAATTAGCTTCTTAAGCTAAATTAGTGAGTGTCGATCAATGAAAAGAACCACAATCTCCAATAAGTATTCATGAAGCTCATTCATTTAAATTGAAAGAAGAACTGGATATCAGTAAAAAAAAAAAAAAGAGACTTATAAAATATTTTGGGCAAATCAAAACCGTTTTATGTTTTTTCTGGCTTCTCGGATCTGTCAAACTGTTTGGAGATGCCATGTGAGGTCTTTACACATTAAAACAATGGAAAAGTGGCCATTTCCATTTTTGCAAATGTACACCTAGGAGGCAAAAAGAGAGAAAAATCCTTAGCAACAGCCAAGACAATGGGTGGCTATTGAGAAGAACATGATTGCATAACTTTATGAGTCTTTATAAAAATAGAAGGATACAGACTCAGGCATATTAAGATATTTTTGGATTAAAAGAATCCAGTAAATTTAGGTCTTACAGTACATTTTTGGGTTAGCTTTTTATCTTTTTTTTTATCATGCAAATATTTTTAGCCATATAAAGCTAAGAATACTTCTGGCCTGAGTGTCGAAAGCTCAAAATAGCAGACGAAACTAAATAAGTTTACCTGAACAGACAGGCACATGGCTTGTCCTTAACCAGACATGGTGAGTGAGATGATCCCGGCATAAGGGTAGTAATAAACAGCTTATTACTCACCAATCCATGTCTGTCCATCGCTCAGTGGCACCCCACCCAATTCCAAGTGATTTTTCTTTTTCTCTCCATCACATGTCCTCGTTTTTTGTGAAACAATCTTGCATTGTTTGCTGATGAAAACTGATGTTTGTGAGTGTGTCAGTGTCTGTCGCAGACTCAACTGTGACCTCTCTCATAATTCCTTCTAATCAGTAATCAGCCCAGTTGGATTTGGAAGAGTACCTTCTGCCACCAGCACAAATCTCACTGACTGGGATGTTTGTGTGTGTGTGTACCTGGTATTTATTATGTTATGGGGACCAAATGTCCCCAAAAGGACAGTAATACCAGTACATTTTGACCTTGTGGGAACATTTTTTTAGGTCCCCATGAGGAAACAGGCTTATAAATCATGCAGAATTAGTTTTTTTAGAAAGTAAAAGTGTGCACAGTCTCTTGTGAGGGCTAGGTTTAGGTGTAGGGTGATAGAAAATACGGTTTGTATATTATAAAAACCATTACGCCTATGGCGTATATTCCATAAAACATGGAAACACAATGTGTGTGTGTGTGTGTGTGTGTGTGTGTGTGTGTGTGTAAGTAAGTTAGACAATAAAGAAGGGGGAGAGCTACTAAAAGTCATGTAGTTGAATTGTTATATCATTATTGTGTAAAATGACACATTCTTTTCATTGATATTATCATTTATATATCATAATTACATACAAATATTAAACATTTTACTTAGTAGCTTAGTTACATAATATAATTTAAAATAGATTGATTGATTGATTGATTGATTGATTTAAAAGTCCCCATTTTAAATCAATCAATCAATTAATGAATCAGTCAATCAGTAAATAACACTGGGATTATATTTGCCATTTCTACCAAAACAGAGGTAATATTTATATGTACCAAAACCATGTGGGATATCAAACACAATCTAATGCCTCACAGTTTGCACAACCCTATTTTGTCTTCTAAAATTAAATAAAAATATTGCAAAATAGATCAAACAAACAAATTAAACTAAACATTTCTCAAGAGTGTACAATACACAAACAAACAAAAAACAATAATCAAACAAATAACACCGAAAAAAAGGGCAAAACATAATTTAAAAAAAAAAAAAAAAAAAAACATAGGCAAAACAGAACAAAACAAGGGGGGAAAAAAATCAAAAATCAAACAACCAAAACACAAAAACAAAGGCAAAACAGAACAGAACAAAACAAAACAAAACAAAATCAAATAATGCAACAAACAAAACACAAAAACAAAGGCAAAACAGAGCAAAACGTAAAAAGCAAAGGCATAACAAAACAGAAAAAAAAAGCAATAATTAAACAACCAAAACACAAAAAACCAAAGGCAAAACAGAACAAACTAAACCAAAACAAAACCCAATAATCAAACAAACAAAACACAAAAAAACAATAATCAAATAACCAAAGACAAAAAAGTATTGGCAAAACAGAACAAATCAAAACAAACAAAAAAATCAAACAAAAAAATCAAACAAATAAACACACAAAAACAAAGGCAAAAGAGAACAAAAACAAGGTAAAAAAAAAATATAAAAATAAATAATCAAACAACAAAAACACACACACAAAAAACCCCAAAGACAAACAAAGGCAAAACAAAACCCAATAATAAAACAACCAAACAAAACAGAACAATGCAAAGCAAAACACAAAACAAAAAACAAAGAAGTACAAAGTACAGATTTCTTTTAGGGCTTAAAATATGTACTTTTATCAGTTACATTTCTCATTTAAAAGTAAACAGACTGTGAGGCTGTTTGCTTTCTTGTATACCATGGGAATTCTTTATATGAACTGTTTTACTATGTATATTTCATGTAATACCACACGCACGGACAGCCAATGAAATCCAAAGGATTATTCAGGCCTAAAGGGGATTGAGGCAGGGGAAAGCGCATACAAACTAGTCAGCAGATCTGAATGCCGGACGCCCAAATAGGACCACTGGACATTGGATGAACGGTGCTTTATTTGGTGAGTACTGGTTACCACAGTGTTTATGAGTACTGATCAAAGCATGGACAGTTTATCATTTACTGTATAGATAACTGAATGTTACAAGCTTTTATACTAACTATTTGCCTTTAAATACATTTTCAGAAGTTAAAACAGCACAAATTATTGTTTTTCTCCTTTCTTTGAAAATGTTTCACTTAAGGCCTTACGTTTAAAGCTTCAGAAGGCTTTGTGGCTTAAAGTTTCTTGGAATGTTCTTTATGGAATATCAGGATGATGCTGAGCTCAGAAATCTTGTGGAATAAAGCTTTAACAGACAACAATATCAAAGGCCTCATTGGGTGCTTACGAGACCTCTATGTTCGAGGTAAGTCCTCAATGTCTTATATTGTACTTGTGCATACTCTCAATCCAATATAGATCATGATCATGTGACACATGATGTTCTGTTTCCCTATAGGTGAAGGAGATGCGAGTGAACGTGTGGCCAGTTTTAACTGCTGGCTTCAGAGATCAGCAGAACTGGCCAAGAAGGACCTATTAATGCTCTGTGAGTAGGTGAAACACTGAGGTTTACCGTTTTTGTTTGGGGTGTTCAGATGAAGTTCACCAGGCTCGTCTCTGATTTTAGGTTTCGGTCAATGTAAAGGCTTGTGGATGTGTTTGGATGAAAATTCTGTTGCTCTAGTCCATGAACTGCTCCTCAAACTGAAGAGCCTGCTTTCTCTGGTCCACTTAATAGAGAAATACAGTGACGGTCTACACTCTAAACATGGTCAGTTTGAAGACTGTTGTCATATTTGGAGCCTCTTTTCTATAAAAAGGGATTCCTAAAGGGATTTGGTGATGGGATCTGGTTTTACATCTCTGTTCTTGGGTATCCTATGTGGTGTGTACAATAGGAAGCAGAGCTTCATATATATGGGGCTGTTGGAAACAAGACCATCATGCCATCAGGCAACACATCCTGCTGGGTCACCTGGTGCAGTGGTGGAGCATCACAGGACTTCTGCCCAAATACCCCGGTGAGGTGATAAGCTCTGGATAGGGTTGTTTCTTTGGTCTTTTAAAATGATCGATTAAAATAGAAATAGAAGCAACTGATATCACTTGTGAATGTTAAAAACAAATATAAAGTACACTGTAATTTTTCATATCCTCATTAGGGGCCAAGCACCGAAGGTGTGAAGGCACCTATTGTTTCCGTTGGTGTTCTTATTCTTCTTCTTCTTCCATTTCTTCCATTTTTTCTTGGCAGCCCATAGAGCCACTTGCGGGAAAGGTGTGAAATTTGGTACACTCTATAGAGGACAGTCCCAACATTAACCAGAGCAAACTTGTCCAAAGTTTCACTCATGTTTATGCTAATAACTTTTGAACCACGAGGCAAAGAAGTAAAATTCTATATTTTAACATTTTTTCCCTGAATCCTTGGCTCATACCGAGTTGAATGACCACCAAAATGTAAAAATCGTAAGGTTATGTTTTTTGCTATTTTTAATAGTTTGTAAAAACTACTTTTTTTAACTCATTCTAGACCGTCACCTTCAGACCATGCTGGCAAAAAGTTATGGAATTCAAGTTGATTTGTCAAACCGTTCTCGAATAACACGCAAATGAATTCTATGAAAACTATGCAAAAATGGATGTGAGGCTATATCTCCGCAACGGTTTGGTGTATTGAGACTAAACTTGGGGTGTGTAACAAGTGTTTCGGTGCAGTGCCACCTAGTGGTCAGGAGATATGAAAAATGGCTATTTTTGCTTCGAACTTCTCAATGGTTGTATAGTCTCAACTGGTCTCTTTAGATTCAGAGGAGCATGCTGAGTCGAACCATACCAAATTTTCCCATGTCAGCAATTTTGGGTGTCAGCCATTTTGAATTTTATCGTAAAGCGCTATATTTTACAAATGCATTGGCGTATAGCTACTAAACTCGGTACGTGTCTTCGGCACCATGCCTTGACAGTACTCAAAACGTTTGGGGGCAGTGCCACCCAAATTGACCTGTTGCAATAAAAATGATGTCAATATATTCCTTGAATGATGCTGAGAACAACGATACCAATTATGTCAAATATGTCAAAAACTTCCTGTCCACTTTGGCTCAACTTCCTTCCATTCTGATCAATGTTGGAAATCTACTTTTTCGAACTCCTCCTAGACCGTTGGTTCAATTTTCACCAAATTTGACTTGGATCATATTCAGACCATGCTGGCAAATAGTTATAGATTTTGTGTCGATATGCAGAACGGTTTTCGAAGCCAGTCGAGCCAGATTATCTTCACACTGTGCTGACACAAAGTTATGGATTTCGTGTCAACAGACGAAACTGTTTTTGTATAGCAATGCTACAAATTTGAGCCATGATGCCAAAATGACTCTGAGGCTTTATCTCTGCAATGCTTTGAGTGAGTTATTGTCACCTCACACTGAACACACCACATTGATTTGATAACAGTGTCACCTACTGGTCAAAAGTGATAACCCATTAAATAATTTTATTAGTGTTTGTTTATGATTTTTCAACCATTTTAACAAAAATCATCTTAAAATGGCTTCAATTACTCATTGCTTTAGTTGCTCTAATGCTTGCTGCCTTCCTTGCCTAGTGCTTGGCCCTGTAATTGCTGCTTGCAGCTATATTATTTATTTGTGTTTGTGTCTTTTTCAGAAGCTCATGAGATAAAGAGGATATCTCAGATGTGTCGTGAGATGGACCAGAAACACAGGAGAACATGTCTGGAGTTGAGGTAACGACCACCTTTTTCACTCTAACCAACAAAATTATGTATTGTAACCAATATTCTCTCATCAGCAGTGACGATAAGTACCGATGGAGCTCCCTTATTCAGGGTATGGTAGCTCATATGGAAAAACAACACGGGCCTATATGGGTTTCAGAAGATTGTGCCTACCAAACATACCCACCGCCATCTCTACAAGCTTTGCTAAAGCTAGTGCTGCTGCCTAATATTGACATCCTGTCTGTCCAAGCCATTGTATCCTGCTTATTTCTATTTTATGATTTTGTTATATTTAGCTAAATAGCTATTGATGAATAGCCTTTTGGTTGTAATCTTGTGTTTGGAGGATAACTCTCTTTAACAAGTGCTCTCCAGATCATGTACTTTATCCTGGATGTGTCTAACTTCCTGCACTGTGAGAATGATCTCCTGCAGTCATTCTGCCATGTCTTCAGTATCCCGTTTGCATTTTCCCACCAGATCTGTGGATTCTGGCTTTTAGATCATGGATTAGTAACAGTGAGATGTTTTCGATAACATTGCTCAAACTGTATGGTATCATATTACATTGGTGTAAACCAGGGGTGTCAAACTCCGGTCCTGGAGGGCCACAGCCCTGCAGAGTTTAGATGTAACCCTAATTAAACACACCTGATCCAACTAATCAAGTCCTTCAGGCTTAATTAAAAACTGCATAGTATGTGTGTTGGAGCAAGGTTGGAACAAAACTCTGCAGGGCTGCGACCCTCCAGGAACTGAGTTTGACACCCCTGGTGTAAACATTTTTTTATTTTTTTATTTCCAGGACTCAATGAATGTCTTATTGAGCCCAAGAGCTTGTCCTCCAACACTGTCCTGGCACCATTGTGCTGTTCTGAGGACTTTATTGAGGACAGGAGAGAATCGAGCAGCACTGAAGTATCTGCTGAGCATCACACCAGCAATGGAGAACATTCATGACATCAAACTCTGTGTGGATGTGTTAATACACAACAAGTAAATCACAATCACGTTCTTATGGTGTTTTTGTAAAAGTTGCATATTGGAGTATACATGGGTTATGATTTGTTGTATTTCAGATGTATCACCAAGGCCTGGGATTTGATTAGAGGTCTCCAAACTGAAGATGTTCATCTGTTTGAACACTTCATTCGTGTCTGTGAGAATCGTGGGATTTATAGTAATATATTGCCCTCTCTGTGTCAGGTGATTCTAGGTGCTATAATGATTTTCTCCCTAGAAACCTCTGAATTTGGTAAAATGATGCTATAAACAAATTAGTTCTTTGTCATCCATTTGGTTTTTTGTGGCAGGGTATGGCTCATCTCCAGCTGAGAGAAAACCAAAATGTGCAGTCCAGTGAAGCACAAATACTGAAGCAAGGAACAGTATGTCAACAACCACTGAGAACTGAAGCAGGTAAACTACAGCTGCATTTTAAGTAGCATATTAGTTGAAATTATATAGTCCCCAAATTCTATGTAAACTATGTGATTTGACTGTGTGGGTGACATGAAGGACCTCGTCCACTGTCTGCATGGCTATACCACATAGATGACCCACTGACTCCAGAAGATTTTGTCAAGATACTCAGGCAATCTGTTTCTGAAATATGTCCACTACCAAAGAAAAGAAGGTAAGAAAAAGTTTCAATTTTTAGGAACTATTCATTCATCCATTCATTCATTCATTTAGGGTAAGAAGCAGAAATACAGTACAATTCAAAAGTGTGCAGTCAACAAGTTGTTGTTTGTGTGTGTGTGATGTTCACTAAGGCTGCATTTCAATATATTTTCAAATATAATTTATTCCTGTAATGACAAAGCTGAATTTTCAGCAGCCAATACTCCAGTCTCATGATCCTTCAGAAATCATTCTGAGCCAATATGGTTCCCAAGAAGTGTTTATTATTAATGAATGATGTTACTAGATAAGTGAAGTTTGTGAACAAACTTTGAAGCTGGGTTGGGAAAGCCTTGCCTGAAAGTTTGAAGCAACTGTAAAGGCTTGAAAGTTTAGATAGATTAGATAAAAACTGATAGCACGTTGTTAGCATGATTTAACACATTGTTAACATAATTTAACATGTTGTTAGCATATTTCTAGCATTATTAACATGTTGCTAACATGTTTTTAACATGATTAACATGTGGGTAGCATGTTTCTAGGATCATTAACATGTTGCTAGCATACTTTTAGCATGATTAGCATGTTGATAACGTGTTTTAACATGATTAGCATGTTGCTAGCATGGTATTAGCTTGACTAGCATGTTATTAACATGTTTTTAGCATGATTAACATGTTGCTGACATGTTTTAGCATGATTGGCATGTTGCTAGTATGTTGTTAACATGTTTCTAACATGTTAACATGTTTCTAGAATCATTAACATGTTGCTAGCATGCCTTTAGCATTATTAACATGTTGTTAACATGTTTTAACACGATTAACAATGTCAGTATGATTAATATGTTGTTAGCATGTTATTAGCATGACAAGAATGTTGTTAACATGTTGCTAACATGTTTTTAGCATGATTGGTATGTTGCAAATATGTTGGTAACATGTTTCTAACATGATTAACATGTTGTTAGCCTGTTTCTAGGATCATTAACATGTTGCTAGCATGCTTTTAGCATTATTAGCATGTTTCTAGCTTGCTTTTAGCACGATTAGCATGTTGCTAAAAATTTTTTTAACATGATTAGCATGTTGTTAGTATGCTATTAGCGTGATTAGCATGTTGCTAACATGTTGGTAGCATGTATTTAGCATGATTAGTATATCAGTAGCATTATTAACATGTTTCTAACATGTTTTAGCACGATTAACATATTGCTAACATGTTTCTAGAATTACTAACATGTTTCTAACATGTTTTAGCACAATTAACATATTGCTAACATGTTTCTAGAATTATTAGCATGTTGCCAGCATGTTGTTAGCATGATTAGAATGTTGTTAACATATCAGCATGTTTTAACATGAATAGTGTTTGTTAGTATGTTGTAGTCTTACTGTACAAAGGTTTTGACCCCTCAATGAAAGTCTAGAGGACCTTTCATAGTTTTGATCATCCGACCAGTTAGAAAAGAGTCAGACTAGTCTGAAGGTCTGATCTGAGTTTGGTGACTGTAGCTTTAAAGCTCTAGGAGGAGATATATTTTAAAATTTAGTCTCAGAAGAAGATGATTAAAGATAATTTGATTTACTGTTGTGCATTTTCTTCGTTTTAGGGTGGTGCTGCCACTACCAATGTACATGGAGAATAGTGCGAATAGTGCACAGCTCTCATCTCAGGCCTTATGTCATGTTGCTAATAGCACATCAGTTGACATTCATTGTAAGTTAAAGCAAAGAGGTGATGAGGAAGAGTGTGAGGAAGACCTGCCTCTCCAGACAGAGGTACACTGACTCACAGTCACAGCCATGTTCATTTACAATAAACGCAACATCCATCTGTCTGTCCATCAAGCTAGTCATAATTATTCCTATTCATCCATCCATCCATACAGAAGGAGTTGTGTGATTCACTGCCAGTGTTCTCCTCTCGCTCTGCATCTCCTGACAGCATGGAGTCTGTTGGCTTCTTTACATCTGCCTGCTCTTCACCATCAGCTCTCTGGTCTGAACCCCCATCTGCACAGGAATCTATCCTCCTAAAGAAGAGCTCTTCTGCCATGCCTAAAGAAGAGAAAAGCCATGTCACATATGAGGACAAAACTCCCACAGACATGATCTCTGGCTGTCCTGATCTAACTTTCACTCTAGAGGGCGCCACAGAGGTGTTATCAATCAACAGTCTGAGCAGGAAAAGCGTGGGTGAGGTTGTCAACTGCTGAATTGAATTGTTTTACATTAATGATTTCCGTAATATGGAAACCTGTTTCTGCCATGGGATGAAATATAAATTATGAAAATCTGAATTCTCAGAAATAGGACTTTTTTTTACATCAAATAGCTCTTATTTTTTATCTCTAAATTCTGAGTTCCCTTTCGAACAATCTCTCCCGCAGCATCACTGATGCTTGGGAGGGAAACTCCTGTTTACTCCAAAAACACTTAAGCCTGATTTGTTCACGTTCGCGTAGCTGCACAAACAAATGGTGCTTTGCTTGCGGATCACCTTCTTTCATGAAGGCGGACCTCCCCGGTCAGGGGGGCCATGGGTCTCAACCATCAGGCTCGAGTGCACACAGTTCCCGTGTGCTTCATTCTTCCCAACACATCAACTCAATTGTGTGTTTCTCATGTGAGGATCAGCACCCCTTGCTGGCTGTAAGTGGCTTGATCTTCTTTGGGGGGGCTGAAGAGGAAGTTGTCACTGATGACTCCATGTTACATGTTCAGATGCTGAAGAATGGGCATGTTCCGGCTAAGACCCCGACACCCTCCTTTCAAACACGGCCCAGCATGGACAGCGAGCTGATCTGTGTTCTTTAAAGCTGTGGAGGACCTCATCTTGGATTGTTTGGCTCCTGAAGTGTCTGTGCGCAGCCGCTTAGACGAGTGGTACCTGCAAGGACGCTGTCAACGATTATCCTGCCAACTGCCTGCCCCCGACAAACTCACCAGGACATGGTGTGCCCTCTACTCGGCATGTGTTCTTTTCTCCGTTTCTCACACCACTGTTGATGGCGCTGAGGAACGAGGTTATTGCGAGCTTCTCCCTCTTGAAGAGGTGGTCGCTGCACACCTCTGCCCTCCATTGGCCCTGGGATCGAAGACCCATGGAGTGCACCTATCTAAGCCCTGCAGGACTACCTCCACTCTGTCAAGCAGGGCTTATTTAGCGGCTGGCCAGGCTGACTCAGCACTTCACACAAAGGTGGTGCTCCAAGTTTTTCAGGCCAGACTATTTAGCATCCATAGACAAGTCCTGTCAGAGTTCCAACACCTTCACAGTGACTGACTCTGGCTCCGTGCACTACAAAGGCCATTGCGCAGGATCGGCAAAGCCATCAATCTGGTGGGGTTGGAGCACCACCTTTGGCTCCCCAATCTCTTCCAAGGGACTGTTCGGCAAGTCAATGCAGCTACTTCCTGCTGAAGCACTCCAGTTCAGCAGTTGATACAAGTTGTCAGAAGACTCCATCGTCCCAGCTCTCCACTCCGTTCAGACCACAGGTCATTACTCTCCTGGCTCTTCTCAGTTTAGAGAATGAGCAGGGTCCCAGTCCACTCTGCCCGGTTCAAGCACTTAGTGTATTATTTAGTGCTCTGGCACATTTTGGCACTCAGAGCAGCTTTGTGTGTGTTTCGGAGTCCGCTCTAAAGAGCTGCCAGGTACAAAGCAGAAATTACCTCTCTGGATATTGGATGCTGTAGCCTTGGCTTACGCCTCAGCAGGCTTACAGTGTCTTAGGAGTGAGGGTCCACTCCACCAGAGGAATGGCCTTCTCCTGGGCTTGGACCAGCAGGATTTATACTGGTGATATCTGTGCGGCCGCCAGCTGGTTATCACCATCCACTTTCACCAGATTTTATCATTTGTACACTAAATTTTACCAAATCTCCTCTGTGAGTGGATAACATTCTATTATGTAGTCTCCAGCCTGGCGGCGTGGGTCTCATGATTAGCTCATGCTTGTAGGAGCCTTCAGTACGGGTGCTCTGGGACGTAGCTTGCAGAGCAGCTTTGTTTTGCACCTGCTTATAGCACAGTGCTATTGGATGGATTCACCATAAGTGTCAGCGATGCAACTGCAGAGACCATTTAAAAGGGAACGCTCTGGTTTCTAACATAACCTTGGTTCCCCAAGACAAGGGAACGAGCGTTGCATAGCCTGCTGTCCTATAGGGCTGCATGTGAGTTGATGACTGTGGCTATCAAGCGAAAGATCCTGATGAAATGGCACTCAGAGCCGACTTATATAGCAGTAGTCTCCACCTATTTTGGTGGGTTGAGGCGCCATTTTTTCGCAGCTACACAAGCATGAGCAAATCAGGCTTTAGTATTCGGAGTAAATAGGAGTTTTTCCCATAAGCAAAAGATTTTGATGAATTTAATATAATTCAGAGCTGAATTATATGTGACCCTGGACCACAAAACCGTCGTAAGGGTCAGTTTTTTGGAATTAAGATTTATACATCATTTAAAAGCTAAATAAATATGCTTTTCCATTGATTTATGGTTTGTAAGGATAGGACTACTTGAATCTGAGGGTGCAAAAAAATCCATGTCCAAATGAAGTTCTTTGCAATGATTATTACTAATCAAAAATTTATTTTTGATAAATTTACTATAGGAAACTTACAAAATATCTTCATGGAACATGATCTTTACCTAATATCCTAACGATTTTTGGCATAAAAGAAAAATTGTTAATTTTGATCCATACAATGTATTGTTGGCTATTGCTACAAATATACTTA
>JAHKKF010527138.1:0-21014 GCA_019740295.1 Labeo calbasu
ATGCAGCAATCCCAGATATGTATGTGGTTCTTTTTATGTGTGTATCATACAAATGTGTATTTAGTTCTGTATTCTATCCTTCAGTGCATTTTTTTTTTTGTTGTTGTTGTTTTTTTTTTGTTATTTAATAGTAGATTTTTTTTTTTTTTTTTTTTTTTTTGAGCGCATTGTCTCATGACTTTATCTGATTTTTGTGACTTGGGGGATGGAGCTTTTTTTGTTATGATACACATTTATATACATACATTTTTAGCTCCTTTTAGATACACTGTATTACTTTGCTCTTATACTCAGGTTGAAATATTTTGTATTTACTTATTTGAACACTTTTCTACCATTTGAATAAATAATTGCATTTATAAAGTTGTCATTTTCACCATATTTTCAGTGGAAAGGTATTACCTCATTAAATATGGTTTGCTTAAAAACTTGATCATTTAATTTGGATTTTGGATTTGATATTTTATAACATAATTTACCTGTACATTTGATACATATACATGCAGATATGGATGTGTGTGTGTGTGTATATGTGTGTATATATATACATGTATATATATATACACATGTAATTTTCCCTGGAATTTTGTTTGTATTAATTATAATATTAATGAATTATATCATTATTGCATATTATTACTTTGTAGTGGTGGCTAAAAATCAGGTGAGAAAACAGATGAGAAAATATTCTAACGGCATGTGTATTTGTTAATAATAATCAATAAGACTAAAGATTAATATATCTTAGCTGCGTTGCCAAAAAACATAATATCTGCAATCACAGAAACTAATACCACATAGCATATATGCTAAATTTTAACTATTTTCAGGCAGAAAATAAGCCAGATGCAGTTTTTTAAATGGAGGAGTGTCTCCATACATGTGTGACCCATCCCTTTTAAAATGTACATTTTTGTTGTTTAAGATGCGTCTCTGTGGTTCACTACAAAGAGGGTGAGTTGTGGACAGTCTCTTAGAGTTGTCCTGTACCCCATTATCCTGGCTCCCGTCTGCTTTCATGTAGTCCCATGAGAAACCTCTTCGTTTGTCACATAAAGGGGCAGGAACGGTCTCTGTGGGCGACACAATGACTTTGACTGTTTGAGTAGGGCGCACAATCTTGCCATTGTAGTTGTCGTACTTTGAACGTGTGATGTTG
The DNA here is from genome assembly GCA_019740295.1 of Labeo calbasu. Classification (NCBI taxonomy): domain Eukaryota; kingdom Metazoa; phylum Chordata; class Actinopteri; order Cypriniformes; family Cyprinidae; genus Labeo; species Labeo calbasu. The sequence goes on from JAHKKF010527138.1 coordinate 1,160, forward strand.
TTTCCATTGCCTTCATGTAATGTCCATGCGTTTCGTCCGTTCTTAAATCTGCTTTTTGAGTTTACCACAGACAGATCCAGTGCTGAGTCCGGTGAAGCAGATAACACATGTTCTTGCTTAGCTTGGGTCGCCTTAAGTGAGAGGTCAAGCACCTCGTCTTGAGACACTGGAAATATGGGGTAGGCCATGCTGCTGGTGCAGCAAGGGATTGTAGACGAGGTCTGTGTGCTTTTGTCAACCGTAGAACGAGTTTTAATAAAGGTTTTTGAGTCTAAACTCATTAGGATAGGGATTGGGATGGGGATGGGTAATGGCACTGGTAATGGGACCACAAATGGATAAGGGACCAACAACGTTGCTGGTGGGATCAGTGAGATTATTGGTGCGTTAGTGGGCTGAATAATTTCATGTGGCAAGACGTTTGAAGTTAAAGGGAGTGGTTGGTTTGGACCAGTCATTTCACACTCTGCCGAATTACTGAGAGATTGTATTAGATCTTGCAAACATGTTGCAATCCCATGGCTTTGAAATGCTGGTATATCTGTGTGGTAAGCAAAAGTTTCTGGTTGACTCAAAAGCAGGCTCTCAAGCAAAGCGCTTGTCTGAATATTGGCAAATGGACAAGAGCGTAAAGAAGGTGGAAACTGGGGGTTTAAATGCTGATCCTGGACCAGTGGTGTGGACACTGTGCTTGAAGGAGGCAAAATCAAGGGAGACATGCGTGTCTCACCAACCTGGGGTGGCAAACGCCCAGCTAACTGTAGATGAACAGGCAGTACAACAGGCTTGTTTTCAAGAAAGACAGACTGCAGCAAAGATGTGGCCATTTTGCGAGTGAGATTTACTGAGTGTTCATTAGAAGGATTTAATTCAGGTGACGTTTTTTTTGTTTGTTCTTTGTAACTGAGATTAGATCCATTGTCATCTGTTTTTTCTGTGTTGGTTCGATGCTTTTTTACCTCTTTTGTTTGGTCCGCCATTGTAGACTCTTGAAGGTTCCACTCAAAGAGATGCCTTCAGAAAGTCAGAACTGTCCTTGTGGATGAGCTTTGTGTTCCTGGTAAGAAAAAAAGAGGTATTTGTTTGTTTTCCTTTGTTAATGGATGACTTCAGCGCAATATAAACAGCAAAATAAATTATAAATTCTGCTTTTGATTTACAAGGAATCTCAAGGACAACAAAGCAATTTGCTTTGAGTAAAAAATGTTTCCAAGATATTGTCTCCCATACTAAGTCATCCTGAGGTCAAGCAGGGCAGACAGTTAATCCATAATAAATAGCAAATCTCTTTAGAATGCACAAAAAATAAACATAAACATGAGAAACAACTGGATGTCATTATATCTAGAGACATGTAATGCATTATAAACTTGAGTTTGAAAATCAGGGAACAAAGTTGCAGAAGCAATAAAATGTTTCCTGGATGGGTTTCCAGAGGGTTTCGGAATAGTTCAATTTTGTCATATTTAGTTTAAGTGGTTATTTAAAGATAATCTTCTCCTCCAGTGAGCTGCTGAGTCAATATTGAGTCAATAAGTTGAACTCAATTTACTTGTAAACCAACAGTTCATATAATGAGATGGGTTTGGAGAAAGGTAAGGGTGAGTAAATGACTAAATTTTCATTTTTGTCTGAACTATCCCTTTAATGGTAGCTCTTTGGATCTTGGAAAGCTATTCTGAACCTCAAGGTTTCACAACCCTGACCACAAATACTGTAACAAGAGTGTGCAATAAATTCTGCCACTGCAACCCTGATACATGTTATTTCAACTCAGATTTTCCCTCTTGTGAGCATTACACAGTTTCCATGCTGGAAACAGGCTCATTCCCTCTCCTCAATGGTGTCTCCAGTGGAGGAGGTTAAGCCCAGGGTAATAGACCCATATGTCACTATTTTGAGGAAAACTACAGTATTTTATTGGTTGAGGAGTCTGCAGTGCATTTGTCTCTGGAAAACACATAAACTTTAACACATATAAAATAGGCAACATCCCCAAATAATTTGGCCAATTTTCACTACAATATTAATGCAATATGTAAATCAAACTGATAATAGAGCAATCACCTTTCTGCTAAATCAATATCGCTTATGAAAATTAACTAACTTAAAAAAGTTAAATTATGGTAGGCTAATCACAAAGTAACCATTGTTTTGCTACACTAACCATAGTTTAACCATGATATTGGTAGTAAATTATACAAATTGTAATCAACACACAAACATGGTTACTACACTTGGTAACCATGGTTAATTTTCGTAAGGGAATGGTCCTGCTGTATGGGATATTTTCATTCCAGTCAAGCCGTAAAGTTAAAGAAAAAACAATGAGAATGAGCTACGATATTACATCCAACATTTATTTTATAATTATGACTATTATTTATACTTACTCGGTGCCCCCGCAACACCTCGGCTGAATCTACAACGCGACCGGCGTCGTTCCATTACAACACTAAGAAGTCGGTTCCTTTTAGTGAATCATTAACATACAACGCAAACAGTGTAGTCCGATTCACAAATAAACAATTTTTTCGAGACAGCTCCTTTGTGAGTAAAAAACATTCATCGCGAAAAATGTATGCAGGAGTGTATCATTAATAAATTACTTTAATGAACCGGTTCTTTTAGCGAATCAAAAACATACAGCACAACGTGTCCGAATCCCGAACAAATGACTGATGTGCCGATTCTTTTTAGCGAATCACTTTCGAATGGATCCTTTTCACAAGCCTGTGATGACGCGTTTTAACGGTCATCATCATCATAAATCCTTTAAACTTTGTTATATTTTGATTTTTAAAAATATGTATGTGCATTTATAACACTATATTTTGTATTATACCACGTTTTCATCAAGTTACCAAAAAACTAGTTAACGCTATGCGAGGGTGTTTCTAATGCTGCGTCTATGGGAGGGACGGTAAATTTGACATTGTTCTCTCTTCTGACTGCCGATATCAGTCTCTCTCAACTTTTTTTTCCTTTAAATGAAAGTCGTGAAAACACTATCGTGTAGTTTTTCTTTTGTTATTTGAGCAAATGGGAATGCAAAAAAATATTTGTGGTACTCTTCCATTCACTGCTATCGGATTTTACCCAACTATGACGACTTCCGCTATGAGAAACCCGGAAATGTGAGAAAGGTCCAACGCAAACAGTATAGTAGTCCGATTCCTAAATGAACAATTTTAACGAGACAGCTCCTTTTAGTGAGTCAAAAACATACAGCGCGAACACTGTATGCCGCTTCCTGAATAAATGACTTTAATTAACCGGTTCTTTTTAGTGATTCAAAAACATGCGTGGCAGTCTAATTCCCGAACAAATGACTAATGAGTCGATTCTTTTTAGTGAATCACTTTCGAATAAATCTTCTTTAAAAACATGCCTGTGGACATTTACAAATGAATAAAAGTATCTAATAAAATCGTCATCCATCGCTGTTTATATAAACCTTTGGAAAATAAACGCCATTAAAATGCTTGCCAAGAACTCTACATAAACAAATTAGGATCTCAAGCGGGAAAATTTCAAGGTCACTCTCTGGTTAACGTACATGGCAATGATTAAACTGTAAAGACAAAACCTTATAAATGCCAAAACCATAAAAATGTCCTCCCAGTAGTTAATAACTTTATTGTTAGGCCTATATTAGACATATACTTCCTTACTATTACAAACAGCTACTTGAGCATTTAAATGTTCAAATTGTATTCTTAAATTTCCTGAGTAATGCAATCCAATTCTGTTTGTTTTTCATACATTCTTAGTAATTAATGTGGGTGTTAACTTAACATTGGGGAGAATTTATTGATGTTTTGGGAAACATTTTATATCATCTCTTTCCAGATAATTTAGGATGGTCTTGTGACATCAATATGTTTTGAGAAATTTAATCCACATAAGCTCTTGTTTAGCGTTAATATAAATGACTAATATTGAGCAGATGTTAGAGCTGCTTTGAGTTAAATGGCAGAGAACAAATCTTTGTGATGAGAAGAGATAGGCCTTACAAACTGTCATGAAAAGTCTTGAGTGCTTTGACAGTTCTTTAAAGCTCTGAAGTGGGATTTAATTCAATCATGAATCACATATACAGTCAAAATATTGAACATTTTAAAATAGGATATCAGTAGATAGTAGCTCAGAGGATACAGAGGCAAAAGTCTTCTCAAACTAGCCAGCGAGTTCCAAAAGTCTAAAACTTTTTCTTTTTTTCAAATGAGCAATTTGAGTGAAAAGTTGAACTGGAAAATGTACAATAATTTCAGAATGTTTTAGCATTTGGTTTGCTTTCATGTTCATGTCCAAGTTGTAAATAAAAGTCTGCATGCTACATCAAGCAAATAAATAAATACATTTTAACAAATATATTTATCCATTCATTATTCTGTTTATTTCTCTAAATGAATAATAACGTTCAATCTGGCCTCCACACGTTTATTAACTCAGCATGTTAACTATTGTGCAACTAAATGTTTACTCCATAGCCAAATACATGGATCACAAACCAATAAATGTTCTGCGCCAAAGGAGATCTGTAGACATGATGGAAAAGCTCAGTTCATATGCACATTGTTCCTGCTGCCAAAGCAGAGTGGATTGAACTTTATATTTGGAACCTAATGTTCTCCATGTGGCAAATTTCACTGTAACTTCACAAAGATTCGTGAGAAAATATTGAACAAAGAATTATTATTATTATTTATTTTTTTTTATTTTTTTTTTTAATGTACGCAATGTGGGCATTAACAAAATGTTGAAAAACGTGAATTGCTCCAGCTTACCAAATGACAGTGTTAAGAGATGAGAGGGATGTATGTATGAGTGTTTACAGGCTGGTGGTGGTATAAAAGCTTTTTTCATCCATATGTTTGTGTATAAACGGCTACAGTGAATTCCAGTGTTTGTGCCATAATGGCTTCCATACACTTCAGTCTCAGTCAACCGCAAACTAAGTACGACTATAAGCCACTTCACCCAAACCGCTGAGATAAATACCCCAATTGTAGTCCAAAACATTCACTCCAAAAAAAAAAAAGAAGCAGCAATTAAATTCCAAAGGACCTAAATCTTTTTAAGAAATATTGAGGGTCTTTTTAATGTCTTTAACATGTTTGATATAATCTGTGCAAGCATATGGTCACAAAAACATTCTTCATCTAATCTCATTCATTCATTAGACAATACATTGATTATCAGTTAGAAAATATTGACCTTAAAGTTCAAATATACTGATAAGGTATGTGTGCTTTGTGTCTGTTTAAACCTTTTTGACTTCAAATTATTGAAAACTGAGACACATTTCAGAAGAACAATCAACAATCTGTAAGACAAGTTAAAGTGTTTAAGACAAAACTAAATACATTTGAGTCTTTTAAAATGCTCCAATTTACAATAATCCATGCATAGTGGAAAAAATACACTCTTACCTTACTCTAATTTAGTATAGCATGGCTCAACTACTTTTTAAAAGTTCACCATCAGTGGATAGAAACAGCACAGTCTTGCAGAACAGTCTTGCTCAGTTTGGTCTGTCTGATAGCTTCAGATCTGAGAAAGAGCAGCCTGATGCAGTAAATTAACTTTAGAACGGCCCCTTCTGTGCTGCTCTGTCATCTGAATTTGTAGATGAAAGTCATCTAATTCAACTTTATTGACTTGATTTTAATGCAGAATAATAAAAATTCCCATTAAGTGAGAATATACAACTGATATGTACTACTTTAGTTCCATAGTGCATAGTTTTAAAATTAGTAGACAGTTGCTTTTATTGAATTAGTGATCACAGGAACAAGGAGTTTGTAAAAAGTGATGGTGGTCTGTTGACTCATGACGTCTCGGTCTCCTGCTTCTGAAAGACCCATTGTCCCAAATTCAGCCTCAAAGACTGCCATGACCTTTAACAATGCTGTGCACTAACCTCTGGGGCCAGAGGGTCCACCTCTGACTAACACCCTCCTGCCTTATCTTGTCTGGCGCTTAATCATTTATCAATGGCTCCTGTCTGATCTCTTATGGAAAGTTCAAAAAGCCTCACGCATCATGGGAGCTTTGTTCACTTTGTTACACTGATGTCTCACTCAGTAATGACATGAAAAGACGTGTTTTATTTATTTATTTTTTAAATAAAGTTTAACTGAAATGCGTGGATATTAAAAAAATACAATTTTAATTTGTAAAAATTATTATATTCACGTGCGAGTTAAATAATTAAAGGTGTGGTCACATTTAAGATGTTCAATGAATTTTCGCGTGCAAAATCCAATCATTTCGATGCAAATCCAAGAGATTGTGAATTTCACATGAGGGACAAAAAATTTCCCCACGCATATTACACAACATGTTATTCAAGTTGAACACATACGTAAAAAATGTTTGCTGCTATTTCGCTGTTACTTCACCTTAAAACTGAAGGCTGGCGATGCGTGTCAAGGGACCTGACTAAAATTTCGGAAACCGCTACAAGAGGAGGCTATTTACCATGAACTGAAGGAGAAATTGTTTGTCATTCGGGCAGTGGTGTATCATCTCTTGATCTGAACCACTAGAAAGTGAAAGTGAAAGTAAAAACTGAGGCGCTTTCTCATTGGACGCTGCATTAACGGCGCATATTCTACCAGAGATACCAGAGACAAATCTTAATATGCTGATAACAGTATATAGCTAAATGTTTTAATTTACTCCTTTAATATTTCTCTTGTGGCCCGAGCATAGGCTAGTGGAATGAATGAATTAATGAATTAATAAATAAAGAGAGAAGAAACGTATTTCGTGTTAAACAGATTGTTTATTTCTTCGTTTTTAAAAAAAGTCGGTGCTTGTAAAAAAGCTTTTTCATTGACGATTGCAGTGTTAATAATTTTAATTATAGGCCTATAATTCATTGTATAATAAACCTGTTTGAAAGATCGTTTTTTAAAAAAAGATTTTCAATGAGGAATAGGCTAAACTAGCCTAGTCTTTATTATCCTCGCAGCGCATCATTATGCAAATTATTGGAATATAAATTTCATAATAAAAGCACAATAATAATAGGCTTAATAAAATGAATAACGTAACAGGCCTACATTAACTTAAAATGACAAATTAGATAGGACTAAAGTGTATAAAATTATTTTATTCAGAAATGTCATGTTTGTGATTATTTTTTCATTTGTTAATTCGTTATTTAAATCAACAGGTCTACAATAGAAAGCAGGTGCAGTTAATCGCCGGCGTCAGTCACAAAATTTACATAAAAATGTAAATAAATAAAATAGGCAAATCAACAGCTGGTCTTAAATTCTTTAGACACCACACACCAAACGTATCTGAACACCGACTGAACTCAAATTACATTCATAATCGGCCTGACAGTAGTGTGTAGTAGGTGCGTTTCCGGCTTCACAGAATGAACCGGTTCGCGCATGGAACTGAAAAGTCTTACCGTTACTTGCGGACTGATGGATGGGCTCTCTCCCTCATCAGTGCGAGCTTCTAAAAGTCTTTCTTACAGAGTTATGCAGTGCTGCTGTCTTTCTAACATTTTCTAACATACAGCTGCAAATTACAGTTCAACTGAATGGGTGAACACGCACGAATTTACATGCGCGACATGCCCGAAGCAGCTTGGATAACAATTAGCTAACTGCTTTCAATCAGATTCATCAAGAATTATGCAAAAACACATTTTATTTATTTAAATTATTTGATATGTTATAATAGATCTGTGATTGTGGTCGAATAGATTAAACAATAATTATTTAACAAATATTATATTTGTTTAATAAACTATTCCCCTGCACTCGGGTTATGCAAGAAAGGCAGCAATTATCCTAATATTAAAGCCGCTTTACTTAGCCACTCTAAGTAAGATTTCATCCCCCTGATGAAAACCAGCATATGCTGGTAGGTATGTTTCGATGCTGGGATGCTAGTAAGGTATGTTTTGATGCTGGTTTAAGCTGGTCCTTAGCTGGTTTATGCTGCTCCTTTGCTGGTTTATGCTGGTCCTTAGCTGGTTTATGCTGCTCCTTTGCTGGTTTAAGCTGGTCCTTTGCTGGTTTATGCTGGTCCTTGACCAGCAACATGACCAGCATAAATCAGTTTAGGACCAGCTTAAACCAACATCAAAGCATACCTAACCAGCATCCCAGCATCAAAAATGTTTTTTTTTTCATCAGGGTGGTCTGTCTCAACCTAAAGCTTCACTGTACGCTGGGAGAAACAGGTGTCACGGACAGTCAAACCCTGAAATACAAGATGCCAAGCCTAAAATGTTTCTACAATGGTATGAACGAAAATGCATATATTACATATAAAACAGAATTTACAGAATTACGGCTAATGGTTGTACTTCAGACATTAGCGTGTTTGTGAAAAATAACTGTTTGTGAAGAAAAAGCCCCCTCTTGTGGCGTTCTCCGGAATTTCAATCAGGCCTTGACGCGCACCGTCAGCCTTCAGTTTTTTTGAAGTAGCCGCGAAATTACACGGGCAAAAAAGGTCCAGAGATTGAACTCCCTAATGTTTTAGTACAGTCCATGAGTAGACATTGTTATTTTTCTTTGGACAGCAAAACACAACTGTGAAGAGGTTAATTTTGTGTAGCCTATACTGTTTTAGGACTTTAGACTTTACCGTGCGTCATGCCTTTATAAGAAAAGGCTCAGCTGACCCCTAAGTATTTTTATATACGTTTTATAGCGTTGTTTTAAATACATTTAAATGTTTTTATTCACGGTGACTGCAAAGTGTGACATCATAACTCAAGTGGAAATATTTAAAAGTAGGCCTTTGTGTAAATATATTTTGTAATAGGTATAGTGTGTTTTCCGTACACGTCATCAATCGGCCATAATGGTAATGTAGCCTAAACAATGCCACTGAACTGAATGGAACTCACATATTTTACTGATTATTGCTGTTGAAAACGGTCAGTTATATTCATGTTTTGAGCTTTGCTAATCAGTCGGACCGGGAGAAACACTTGGAGTACTATAGACTGCCAAAAGTTATAACAAATCAAAGAGTTCAAAAAACTGAGCAACAAAAGGCGTTTTTGGTTGGCCAAACTGAACCAGGATTTTCAGGGCAAAAATCTCGACAACATCAGTGTTTGTTCTTATCATTTCCAGTCAGGTAGGTGAAAAATTAGGCTAATATCTTAATTAATACTGCTCGTACGCGTATTAACTTTAGTTTGTCGAAATATTTGTCCATTCCTGTTTACTGTTTACTTCTCTATATTATTTAGCAGCTTCCACATGTTTTTTTTCGTGGTTTAGACAGGATAAATTAGCAGAAAATCGTATTCAGTAGCACATTAACCATGCTGTTGTTTACATCTGAGTATCTCCAATATGACCAAATCGTGATGCAAGAGCAAAACTTCTATGACACAAAAACCTGTCACGAAAAACAAAATTTTCCTTAGCTTAACTTAGACTGACAGTGTAAGAGTCGATTGCTTATACAGTAAATACGTAAATCATACTTCAGGCATAAAGTTATTTTTCAATGCAGTCACATTTATTGGCTTTCTCTATGCACAGTTACTAAGCAGTCACTTGAGCTGGCAAGAAATGGTTCAAATTTACAATGGAATTCCCACAATGTTTACTAAAAAATAAATACAGGACTGAGAGAGTCGCACAGCTCAAAAAATATACAAAGGCTTGGAATTAATGTAAACTTTTAAAACATTTTACAAAATGAAACAGTGTCTTTTCTCTTTTTTCACTTTAAAAAGATTATATGTACATGTTTATACAAAAATACAAAATGGATTCAAATCTCTTGAAGTGAAGCTTGTATGCAGAGTGAGATTTGCTTCCTGTTTATTGTAACTGAATGAGATGCATCTTATCCTTAGACATTTTTACTTTAACCCTCAATTTGATTATTTGTTCAATTCATTTATTATAATTTGTAATTCATTTTACACCATTTGAAACCCTTTGGCAAGAAAAGACTGTGCTTGTCCATAAATGCAGAGAATTTCAATAAGAAAAATTAAAAATGGAGAAATAGTCCAAGATGGATAATGATATTTCAGTCACCAAAAAAGGAACCCATAAAATAACTATTCTGTGTAGTGTCTTTTTGTTTCCTGTCACACTTTTCTTCTTTCTTTTTTGATATGATCATTTTTGTGTAGTACTTTGTGCCGGTTTTAAACAGTCCAAAGCTGAGGTAAAATAACTATGATGCAGATATCCTTGTGATTTCCCTTTATTTGTTTCTGTAATATTTTGCAAATAAGGCCTAAACTGACCGGTAAGCTTCACTACAGGTAACTAGGTTGATAGTTCAGATGTGGCTACAGTTGTGTTGTGAAAATTGAAATGAAACAAAAGACAATCATTGCTACATATCTGAATTTTTGAGTTGTCACGAGTGTTGTTTTCATGACTGCAATTGCATCACAAGCACAGAGAGAAAAATATGAAAAGAAAACTGATGATGTCAATGACATTTCGTCCCCCCCAAATGGCAACAATGACAGAATATGGCCTGGGTATAGAATTCAAAGCACCAAAACATTTAACTACAGTTGTATAACATATAGAATAGCTTATTTGTTCAGAATGCAAGTTTACAGCTAATTAGAAATGTTTACAAGTTCGGTATCTTCATCATTGGCTGATACACCCCTGATATGAAATACTGTTTTCTTATTTTATTTAAATAAAGCTTTATTATTATTCTTTTCCAAATTTATTAACAAAATAATTCTCTGGATAAAATATCCCATAATTAAAAATACTTTTTTTTCTATTAAATGTTGCAATCTAAAAGAAGATTTTATAGATTTAGTTCTAGTACATGGACACAAAGGAAAAAAGTAGTCTGTAGTTCCAAAATTCTGTAGTTATAAAGCAAAGCTAATTGCGACAACCATCAGACAGGGTTGTATTAAAGGAGAAATAAGACGTGGCACATTGCAGCTCCTATTTTATGAGAAAATATCTGTTAGTTCTGTTAGTGTCTCAGAATATCCTGGAAGGTTTCTCTACTGGTATAAAACAAAAAGAATTCAATTCTCAAACCTCTTAGACATGACAGTACATGACAAATCAACAACAGTTCAGAAACAAGGCTGAAATATTATGTCAATCATCCATGTATATACAGATGAGCAATAAACCACCGCTGCCTTTTCGCAGTCATTTTTTCTATATCCCAGAGATTGAGATATAAATCAGTACTCGCATTACTTTGCTTCCTAAATATAATTCTATCATCATTTCAACATACTCTCTTACGCCTCAGTCTGTTCTTTCAAAACTCAGCTGTACACGAATAGTGCTTCATTAGATTAGATTGTCCAGTTCCTCCACTTAAGGGAAAAAGCTCAAACTGTGTATACAGTGATGTAAAACTTCAAATTTCAACAAATCTTATACATTTTGTACATTTACTGAACATAGCACATACTCAACAAATTCAAGTGAAGGTGGAAATACATTTTAAGTGGAGATGTGACATGTTCTAGTGTTTTATTGCATGCTGTACAGAGGATGAACAAACTGAATTACGACCACAGTGAAAGAGCGTTCTTCAGAGACGGATGACCAAAAAAATCGATCTTTTCACAGCTTGTCACCTTCCCTTCAGTGGCACAGTGTAGGCTTGACAAATCTAGCTAATTCCTATGAGTTTTGAACTCCGAGAAGACCTCCAACTCCGAAGAGTTTCACTTTAAAAGTGAATCCTTTCTTCTTCTTCAAATGAACAGTATGTTTGATTTTAAGGGTATTCACAGAATACATTGAGATTGAGGTCCTCATTTCTTCTTCTTCTTCTCCATGTTGGTTGGTTAAGTAAATATACATGATGACACCTGAAAATTGTGACAAAATACACAACCCAATTTGGGTCTTTGAAGAAAAGGTAAACTAAACACGGGTAAAAAGGATTAAATTAGTTTTCCTAACAGATGTTGGAATGCTGTTTGACATTTTGAGATTCATACAGCATGAAAAGAGTCTCTCACGCACACACATACCACATATGTCCCATTGCATTACTTTAAACTCAAAACTAAAACTGGATTACTTTTGCCTGCTTGCCTTGTTATTTAACAGTACATCCAGGTTGTATATTTCAAGGTATAATTAACCAAATTAAGTGCAAAGGAACTGATGGTTTTGCAAACCAGTCCACTATTAGAACCAAGTTCGTAACATTTCTAGCTTTTTTCTTCTCTAAAGTCTTTCCGCTGGCACACTTAGACACCCCGCTAAGAAAGGCCATGGTGCGATTGTCCCTAAAAAAGCATCCACATATTTATGTAAATTTGTGATGGATGATAGAATTGTTTTCTATATTAAAATTATATCTTTTTACAACTAATTTCACCCATTTTGTGAGCATAAAAGTGTGGGATTATGATGAAAATCATAGCTCTCAATGATAAATGGTAATGCGAAAAATTCAAGTTCTTCTTTCGAGTTTTCAGCTGACATATGGAATACAAAAGGAGCTTAAAGAAATTAACGATTTTTTTCAAACCACAAACATCAGGGGAGAAAACTAAGGTAGATAATAATATGTGAACAGCACTCTCATACAGTTCAAATAGAATGTTTTCATATTATAAAAGATTTATCATTTCGATAAGTGGTTAAAAAAAGTGATTATACCACTAAGAGGATCGGTCATCGTGTGGACTTCCATCTGAGTTCTCAGTCTCTCCCTCTGATATGGCCTGCATTGGGGCAGTGTACAGTCGACTCCGCGTGCTATAGCGACTGCTGTTTGCCGCAGGTGGAATTCTGGAACGTCCCTGTCTGGAGGCAGCTGACATGGTTAGTGTTTTTGGGGAGAATCCTTCACTGTTGGCCTTAGGGAATTGGCTTGGAAGTGGATCGCCACTGCTAGTGGAATCCTGTAGGGGTAAGGGGGGCTCCTCTGGTGGCCTTGCGGCCTCTAATAGCAGCTCTCCTTGAGTCTTGGGTGTGATGGGGCTCTTAAGGATCTCCGTAGCAGACATGCGGTAACTCGAGTCTGAGCGACTACCCTTCTTTAGCAGCAGGAGTTTGAACTCCTCACTGGATGTACTGGACTTTTTGGCACTCCTGTAGATGGGTCCTGAGGCTCGCTGGGAGCAGTTTGAAGGGATTGAGGCAGCTGGGGTGACCGGGCATACAGTAGGATTGCTGACAGGGGCAGCTGCAGGTGCTACACCAGGCCGACTTTTTCCACTCATCTCCCCGGAGTCTTTACGTCCCAGCACTTTTCTTTTAGATCTAAAATAATTTGGTTGACAGTGTATTTTGGTCACATGTATGCAAAAACCATAAGACATATACAACAAGAGAATGAGACACAAAATGTGGCACTTGAATGTAAAACAACTGTGCTTACCGGTGTATCATGGCAAACAGATCTTCAGTTGTGCGTAGTTTGTTGGGGGATGGGAAAACATCATCATCAGGTTTAGAGTCATCGGTCAAAGGAGAGGTTGAATTGTCACTGGGAGTTGATTCTGTAAACAGGCAAAGCATTCATACATCAAGCTTAATTAGCTCTCAAAATAAAGTTATGCATTCAGCAGCTTTAATGTAAAATCGGTCTAGTAAAAAAATACCGTTAGGCCTACTACAGTAATATGTGATATAGAGGTTGACCAATATATCAGTTTTTACTGATTAATCACCTCCTGTAGTTCTTGTTTTGGAATACCGGCCTCTAGAGGTGAAATAAAAACAATCACCAACTCTGCATGGAGTTTGTTGTATCATGTGAATATGGCCCTGTCCCAAATCGCACCCTAAACCCTTGCGGTCTTCTTCTGAGTTCACACTTTCATGACATAATTCCCCCACTGACTGTCGGGTAGAAGTCTGCTGTGGAGCTCAATGTGTACCAAAGGGGGCGCTCACATGCACTCTTCTGAAAACTAAAATGACAAATGGGACACTCTGCGGTCTTGGTCTCTTGGACTTAATGGACACGCAGAGGCCATTTTAAGTCCGCAAGAGCGTAAGTGCACATGAAGTCTGCCATTTGGGACAGGGCCTATGTTATGCACAGAATCAAATACTTGAGAAACTGATTTGAGGGAAAAAATAACAGGTATGTTCATAGTACTTGTTATCTTTACCTACAGCCATGTTACAACGACTCAATCACATTTGATAAGTTTTTACGGGACAGTTACCCTTGCTGAAGTAGTCCTCTGTATCTGGGGTTGACCCTTCTTCCCTTATGTCCTGTGAGGCACTTCTGGTTGTGACACCTGATGTCTCATAATCCTCTTCTCGGCCTTGTACATCGCTGATTGCGTAAGTGTGCGATGCCTCTTGAGTTGAAACAGGCACTTTGTCAGGACTGTTGCACAGTACAAAATTGCTCCTCTGTATTTCACTGTAAGCAGGGGGAGGCATTGTGCTGGCCGAACACATGGGCTGTGCTGAAGGGTCTGGCCGCAATAGTTGACTTAGATCTTGTTTTAGTCTCTCTGGTGACAATGTCAGTTGCACATCTGGGTACTTTCTGTTGTCTTGTTCTTGCTCAGGACCTTGAGATGACCTTGTCGAAGAGTCTTCTTTTTCAGGTGTAGGGTCTACTACAGGAGTTCTGAAAGCAGTCATTGCCCAGTATGTGCCAGGACCAAGCCTCTCCTGTCTCACTTTCACGTCATCCTGGGGAAGAATAACACTTTCGACCGGTGGAACCTGTGATTCACAGAGCGGTGGTGCAGGGGGCTTGTAGGCTGGCGGTTTCCTGTTGTGCCTGCTGTTAACGGATGGGGCATCAGTTATTATTGTGGGACACTTGGGACGAGTTACTGGATTTGCACTGGCTAGATCATACCCTTGGTTCCCCTCAGCTGGTCTACAAATAGATCGCAGTTGGACTGATCTAAGAACAGTTGGAGTGATGGCCAAATGGGCTGAGCTGAGTACTGTGCTTGTTGCACTCTCTGAAGTAGAAGCTGCAGTGCGAGCTTCTGCAGCCGCAGCAGCGGCAGCGGCGGCTGCAGAGCGGGCTTCTGCAGCAGCAGCTGCAGCTATGGCAGCCTTCTGCTTGTTCTGGTGGAGGATGTGCATCTGATTTCTGTGAGAAAAGTGCTTGCTGTGAAGAGCATTTAGGTCGAGGTGACTGGGAGGTATAGCATGGAAGTCAGTTTCCCTCCTGGAGGAAATGCCTGGGTCTCGGACTGAAAGCTGTGACTGCTGTAGGGAACAAAGTGAGGACTTTCTTTCAGGGACTTTGGGTTTCCTTTTGCCACTGGTTGGAGACAGGGGCCCTGGGAAGAAAGCAGAGGGGAAGGAAGATGTAGGTGTTTCCGATTGACTAGAATATCCACTGGAAGGGGACGCTAAGCCCACCAACTTTTCAGGGGAAGCCAGCTTGAAGTCACCTTCAGGTGGAGGAAGAGTTGGAGAAGTAGGTCTGGACCTGGGTTGACAGGCTTGCATTTCTGCACATTCTGGTGACTTGATGCATTCAATAACAGTTGTACCCGTAGCAGTGCTAGAGTTGGACAGAGACCGGTAAGGGTCATTTGATTTCAAGTCATTATGGAGCCAGAGGTCTGCATAGTCTGCTTGCACAGCACCTTCATCCTTGAAGGAATGCGTGTCCGAGGAACTGAATGGAGACGAGCAGTCAAGCATGTCCCTGACATTCTCCACTCCCCATGCACCAAGTGACTCAAGACCTGCAGTGTCAAGGTGCCCTGCAGAACCAGCCAAGTCCAGCTGCAGTGTCATCTCCCTGGAAGACAAGGGCAGTGGCAACTCGCAAGTAATCTTTGGTTTGTCCTGCTCTAGAATGTTTACACCACTGCTTGTTTCCTTTAATGAAGAGCTACGTTTTGGTGGGGGTGGCTTGGCCTTTGGTTTTTTTAAGGAGAGACATGGTCTGCCCAGTGTCCTGGTGGCTCTGTACTCTGACTGAGGGTACTCACCCATGCCAGGTGCTATATTTCCACTTGGGCCACAGTCAGGGTCAATGGCTGCATAGTTGTAGTAGCTTCTGCTACCCTTAAGACCACAGTCAAAGTGCATGGAGGAATAGAATCCTTCAGTGTCAACAACGTAGTGCATCTCAGATTTCCTAGCGGATGCTTGGTCACTGAAGCTCTCATAAGTTTCCCCACTAGAATAACTGGGGCAACTGACGCCACTCTCGTCCTCTCTGGAATGCTTTGGGCTGAAGTCTTGGGGGCAGGGCTGATCCTGCTGGTCCTGGGCACAGTTCCACTCACCATCACTTGCAGTGCTGACCCCTGCATCATCCATCTGATCAGTAGCCGATGAGGTAAAAGAATTGGATCGTTGGCCCTGTCCTTGTGGCTTGTCAATGTGGTAGGGGTCAATTATGAAGCCAGTGGTGTCATCAATGACATGGGACCCAGTATTGAGGGAGAGCTCTGAATCACAGTGTGAAGATCCAGTCAGGGGAGGAGAGGCAGCAGGCGGAAGAGTTTCAGACGTCTGCGATGGGCAAGTGGAGCTGCTTCCACTCCAGTTGCCACTTGAGGACTGGTGATCCTCTTTATGGTCCATCTGGCTGCCAAGCACTCCTGTAGTGGAGGCTGAGTGGATGGGGCTGCTGAAAGTATCAGAGCTGGAGGAAATCTCACAGCTGCCCATATCAACTTTGCGTGGGAGTCTGGATCTACCTCTCTCAATCCATGTGTGGTCAGGGCTCTCCGAATGCTGCATACGCTTGAGACTCCCAAACTGGAGCTCTGGCATGGCCTGATCATCAGTACTTTCTTCCTCATCCTTTGGAATTCTTTGTCCTGGACCTGGTAGGAAGTCCTCAGCTTCATACGGAGAGAGTTCTTCATCTTCCTCTTCATCATCATCATCATCATCATCATCACTGTCATCTTGGTCCTCATCCAGAAGCCGGCCACCCTCACGTGGTAGACTTCTAGAACGGACACGAGTGGCTGACGCTGCAGCATACACAGTATCAGAGCGATCCGGCAGGGAGGTGATGTTTCCAGTGGAGTGTGAGAGAGAAGCCGGAATTCCCTGACCCCTCTGGGCACGGATACGCCTCCGGGATGGAGCAGCAATCAAGAAGTCATCTGTCTGACAGCCAGAGTCCTTGGTGTGCAATACTCGGCCACTCAGGGAGAGGTCCTCATGCCACAGTGACTTGTTTGGGTTGGCATGGATGATCACTGTTCTTTCTCTAGCCACAGGTGATTCATCAGAATCTACAGGTAAATCAGAAAACCGATAGTTAAACTAAAACTATATGATGAAATGTGACAGAATGAACAGATTTTTTTTAAAGTTGCTTTGATGAACTTGGACTTTTAGATGGAAGGTATCAGTTGACAATACCCATGTCTTGTTGAACTCGTTTGGGGATGCCTGTGATCGTTTTTCGCCTCCTCAGTTTCCGACGT
Organism: Labeo calbasu; assembly: GCA_019740295.1. Classification (NCBI taxonomy): domain Eukaryota; kingdom Metazoa; phylum Chordata; class Actinopteri; order Cypriniformes; family Cyprinidae; genus Labeo; species Labeo calbasu. The sequence goes on from JAHKKF010527138.1 coordinate 18,528, forward strand.
CTCTGTAGAACCGACTGTGAGTGAACAAGAGAGCAGCGAGCACTGGCTTCTCTGTCAAATCCAACACCTGTGAAGAAAAAATAACAGAGCATCAGAAGTAGTTAAGCATGTAATGGATTCCCTAAGTGGGAACAGGAGTGTGTGACATATTCCACAGTATCAAATTCTTTTTGTCTTTGATGCATTAGCTTTATGTTTGGCAGTTGTGGGCTAATGGTTAGAGATTCTTACGTGTAACCCGAAGGTCGCAGATTCTCAGTTCTGGTAGGAATTTTAAGTGGGGAACTACCACAACTGAGGTGCCCTCAAGCAAGGCACTGAGCCCCCAGTTGCTCCCTGGGTGCCACAGCAAAAATGGCTGCCTACCGCTTCTTGTGTGTGTTCATGGTGTGTGGGCCTTTACTACTCACTGCTGTGTGTCTGCACTTGGATAGGTTAAATGCAGAGAACAAATTCCGAATATGGGGCACCATACTTGGCTACGTGTCATGTCATTTTCACTTTCAGTAATTTTATATATATATTTTATAATATATTGTTGGTGTTTAGTTTGTGTTTTTTAGTTTGTATTGAATCTGAAGTTATGTTGCTTACCAGAAACATTTATTGGAATGATGCAGGATGAAATCACTTGAGAGTCATTCTTTATTCTCTCTTCAGGCGTGGGAAGAGGCAGGGCTTTGGACCAGTTGGTCTGTTTGTCCAGGGTGGTAGGTACATTGGGAACAGGACATTTAGGCCTATGGCTCATCGCTGGCAATTCTCCATCTGTTTCTGTGTTGGTTCCAGCCTAATATGGGATGATGTTAGAATTGTTAGCTGTATTTAGAACAAGACTGATGGTAACTCTAATCATACAGTTGAATGTAAAGATAAATTTTTATCTACGGAGCGACAAGTTTTATACAGTGGCGCCAAAAACCTTCAGACACTTTTAGAGTCACACTTAATGTATGAATTTCACTGCATTAGAAATATACAAATATACAACGAATATCGATTTGACAGAATGACAGAACAATGAATTTTTATTTTTAGGTGAACTACCCCTTTACATATTTTCTCAAAACTTAGTTTTTCATTGAAGACATTCATACATTTAAATGAGGCGTAAGTGTCCAAATGCTTTTTGGGACCATCTGTATGAAGTACACATCTACTGTATATACATACATGTACTGCCATATTTCCATTTTTCTGTGTTGACAAGAAATGCAGCTTTGATTATGAAGCAGAAGACAGAGAGAATGAAAGAGAATAGATGAAATAATCAAACACTTGCAAAGAGACAGCATGACTTTTTTTTATGGCTGCATGCAAATGTATAAAATAATGTCTTTCATGAAGATCTGGTTGCACCCTAGGGAATAAATAAGCCAGAAAGGATATTCATGGAAAAATTATAACAAAAATGTGTTTTATTCGCACAAAAAGCAATGGAATAGTAGTCAATAGTATAGTAATCCCAAATATACTTCTTTGCAGATTCTTTGCAAAAAAATACAGAAAACTGGCTTAAAGGCCATAAACAGACATGAAAGATTTGTATCTGAGGGAAGTCTATTTCTACCCTAATCGTGTTAAAACAAGTAGAAACAGAAATTGTTAGGAGTTAGAGGTAATAAGTTGTCTTTAATGGGGCAAAATACCTTTCTAATCCAGGGAATGAAGTTACAACACTGAACAGGGGAGGAGGAACGGGAGCGCTGATACTAAAATTAAAAGATGGAAAACATAACTAAATAAAGGACAAAACATGCACTTGATAAATCAAAATAAATGTCTGATGGGATGTTTCTGTGAAGTCCATGGTGTGCACATGCTGTCAGGGAACAGGGCAACATGTATACGAAAAAACAACACGGACATGCTCTTATTTGGAACCGTTTTCTCTGAACAACTGAGAAAACTGTGTTTCAGATCAGCAACATACATGCTGAAATGCAAGGCTGTAATCTGATGGAGAAGGAATTTAATACAATGTATAGTTATGGAAGGATTTTAATCAATATGGCACCCATCCGATGGTCTTTGTAAAAACCTGCACTTTGAAAAAAGAGGTCAGGAGTCTCACACTTCAAAAAATGATGTCATTTACCTTTCTGAGGACGGGTTTGAATTCAGCCTCTTTGGCTGGTCTCTCCTGCTGCAGGTTAAATGCAACAAACAAAGGAGATAAAAAAACTAGAATACTTTTCACTTCCTTTAAAACCACAAGCAGCTGAAAACATTAAACTCTTGTACATGTTACCTTATGAAAACATAAAACATTTAAAAATTTAAAACACAGTTGAAGTCAAAAGTTTACATACACCTTGCAGAATTTGCAAGCTGTTAATTATTTTACCAAAATAAGAGGGATCATACAAAATGCACATAGTTTTTTTATTTAGTACTGACCTGAATAATGAAAAAAGATGCATTAAGAGCTGGGGGGTGAAAACTTTTTAAATTTAAAGATCAGAATAAATGTAACTTATTTTGTCT
>JAHKKF010527138.1:21064-39902 GCA_019740295.1 Labeo calbasu
ATATGATATTTAGGCAAAATAAGAAAAATGTACACATCTTCATACCGTTCAAAAGTTTACACCCCTGGTTCTTAATGCATATTTTTTTTCTTCTGGAGCATCAGTGAGCATTTAAAACTTCTGTAATAGTTGCATATCAGTTGTCCTCAATGTGAAAAGATGGATCTCATAATTATACAGTCATTGTTGGAAAGAGTTCAAATACACAAAAATGCTGAAAAACCACAAAATTTGTGGAACCTGAAGGACTTTTCTGAAGAACAGTGGGCAGTTTAACTGTTCAGGACAAACAAGGAACAAAGGGGAAAAAATATGTAAATGTCTTTTATGTGAAATATCTTATTCAGGTCAGTACTAAATAAAAATAACATGCATTTTGTATGATCCCTCTTATTTTGGTAAAATAATTATTTACAGTATGTAAATAATTTACAGTAAATAAACATTTTGCAGTTTCTTCAAGGTGTATGTACATTTTTGACTTCAAATATATAAAATGACATTCTCATTTCAGACACTCAGTATACTGGACAAATTGTTTTATAATTTATTGCTCTATGGCAACATTATATTTTCAGGCCAACTTTTGAGTGTTTCTACACAACTCATATTTCATATTGATTGGTCATATATGGAAAGAGTTTGTTGGTCAGCTAATAACCAAAATTAGCATGTCAGAATGATGTTTTTTTTCTTCTTCACTATTTCTGTATATGAAATACATTTGTAAGTTCATCATTATGGAATGTTACTATGATACTAAGGAAAATACTTCTTCATTCTTCATTCAAGAATTTACAGCATACTGAGCAGTAATAAGAAGCATTTTACAATATGCACTAACGCACAGACACTTCAATGTAAAAAAGCATACATAATTGATATAACAAATATTTAATCTATATTATTTAAAGGGATAGTTTATAGATCTAAATTACACTATTTTATTTAAGGGATAGATAGAAAATGCATCAGCAGCACCACACGCATGTGTCGTGGTACTCTCTTGAACATGCAACGAAGACTGACACGGAAGAGAAATTGTTGAATAAAGTTTTTTTAATATTTTTTTGTATATCTCATAGCTTCATAAAATTACGGTTGAACCAATGATGTCAAATGGACTATTTTAACGATGTCCTTACAACCTTTTTGGGCCTTGAACGTGTCAGTTGTGTTGCTGTCTATGCAGGGTCAGAAAACTCTCAGATTTCATAAAAAATATCTTAATTTGTGTTTAGAAGATGAACAAAGGTCTTAGGGGTTTGGAATGACATTAGAGTGAGTAATTAATGACAGAATTTTCATTTTTGGGTGTACTATCCCTTTAAACATGTTAGCTTAATAATTTACATGCAGTAAGCAAAAGACATAATGAAAACACTGCACACTGAATTATACTAAAAAAGCACAAAACAAAATTCATGTAATTTGCAATTTAATATTGGTTTATGATCAATTTTCAGTTTTGTAATGATTCCTTAGGAAAAAAACGCTTTTGTAAAATGGCAAAATATGTATAAATGGGATGATATCACAGAGAACGCCCACACAATATAAGCAAACGGAAACTCTTTACCTTCCTCTGGATAGTTTGCACATCACTCTCTCTAATGCTCCTCTCCTGGTGTGCATGGCAGGAGAGAGCATTAATGTTTAAGCCAAAAATATTTTGTCGGACTTATAACAGTTTATGCTTCGAGATAAACAATTCTGGTACTGGGTTAGATCACCACTTGACATTTGGCACAAAATCTGGGTCCTGAAGCAAAACCAGCTGAGAACCACTGAGTTTTGAACCTCCTCTACACGAGTGGAGATTAAATGTTGAGTTCTTACCAGGCGCGAGTGTCGGCCCCTCTGCTCCCGCCTTCTGAGTTTGTGAGTTGAAGGGAATGTTGGCATTGGCGGAGCCACGGATATCGATATGGTGACCCGACCACGCTCTCTGCTGGTTGAACGCTGACGCTGCTGCTGGTCTGTAAAGCACACACTTCAGTTGGCTGAGCTATTTCAATCTGCTTCAACAGCTTCTGTTTATAGAATTTACAGACTGCCAACTGCTAACTAAATTGTTTATGCGTAGAAGGCCTACTGACAATGTACAATCAATGTTCTGGTCACATTTTATGTGTAACTGATGAAAGTAAAATTGATTCAAGAGGAAAATATAAATTATGCTATGATGGTTCACTGAACTTGAGGCAATGCCAGATCAAATTGCATCATTCAAACACAAGGTGGCAGTATGAATCAGATGTTCAAAAACAAACTCTTCTATCTTTTGCCTCTAAAGGCGTTTTAAGGTAAATAAGTGATTTTTTTTCTTGTTTTATCATTGTTTTTTCTCAGACAGGTAATTTTAATAGACATACATACATATACATATAATTAAGATGATGTTATGGTGATATTAAGGTGGTATTATTCAAGTAGTCTGAGCTGCTCTCATTAAGCTCTGTGGTTCATTTCCATGTAGACTCAGGAACATAATAGATGTTTAGACAGATTGAAGGCTACATAGAAACACTTTATTGATCCCCGAGGGGAACTCCAGGATCATAATTCTCATCTATCCTGATCTGTCACTTCTCTATGCTGATCTATCACCACTGTGGCCCTGGGCAGACCACTGAACCACAGGGGGAATTTGGTTACAACTGTTGTGTTATAAGATATGTTTGGATAAAAGAACTATAAAAATCAAACGGCACTGCGGTTTGGAGCCAAAAAAAAAGTAGGCCTAGAAACCTGACTCTGTACCTCTGTGCAGCGCCCGCAGGTTGAGCTTGGCATGTCGGTGTAACTCCTCCAGACATGGTGGCCGTGTACAAGTGTGGAACAGATTGTGTTGTTGATGCCATGGAGCTTGATAGTGGGATGTCAGTTTACTCTCAATGTCCAGATTTGATACCGCTATAGAAAAAGACAAAGAAATGGCAAGGTCAGAAATCTGGAATGTATACAGTTCACCCAAAATTGAAAACTTTTCATGTTGTTCCAAACCCATAAGACCTTTGTTCAACTTCAGAACACAAATTATTTTTGATGAAATCTGAGAGATTTCTGACCCTGCATAGACAGCAATGTAACTGTTACGTTCAAGGCCCAGAAATGTAGTAAAGACATCATTAAAATAGTCCATGTCACATCTGTCCCAGCTAACAATTTTACGTTATAAAAACGTTCTCGTAACATTCCCATTAAGTTATGAAAACATTTTTGAATGTTCTCAGAAAATTAAAAACGTCCAATTTTTTGGTTTCTAAGAACGTTATTCAAATGTTTTTAGAATGTTTCAGTCTCTTATTATATTAATGTGCTAAGAATGTAATTTAAAACATTATTAGAATGTTCCATTCCCTATTATATTAATGTTCTAAGAACTCTTCCCTAACGTTCCTATTAAGTTATGAAAACATTCAAAAATGTTCAAAACGTCCAATTTTTTAGACGTTGTATTAACGTTCTTGTTTGGGTCTGAGAAAGTTATTCAAAACGTTTTTAGAATGTTTCAGTCTCTCGTTATATTAATGTTCTAATAACGTAATTTAAAATGTTCCATTCCCCATTATATCAGTGTTCTAAGAACGTTCCACTAACGTTAGTTTTTGGTTCCCGTTTGGTTATTTTTTTGGGAACCAAAAACTAATATTCTGCGAATGTTTGAAAAAGGTTAGAATAACGTTCTACAAACCAAAAACTAACATTCTGGGAATGTTAAGAAAACTTTCCTGGCTAACCAAAAACAAACCATAAAAAAATCTACGAAAACGTTTTAATGCTAACGTGTTTAGACCATTTTTCAATGACATATAACCTTGAGAAAACATTCTACTAATGTTACTGCAGGAACGTTTTTCGATAACTTTGAAAGAACCTTTAGAGAACGTTAGCCAAAGTTAGAAGAACGTTTTCTGTTAGCTGGGGTGGTCCACTGTAATGTTATGAAGCTACTAAGCTACAAAAATAATGACTTTATTCAACAATGTCTTCTTGTTGTTTTTCTTTGCGCACAAAAAGTATTCTTGTAGCTTCATAACATTACTGATGTCACACTGACTATTGTAATGATGTCCTAACTACCTTTCTGAGCCTTGAACGTATCGTTTGCTCTCTATGCAGGGTCAGAAAGCTCTTGGATTTCATTAAATATCTTAATTCATTTTCTGAAGATTACAGTTTTGGAATGACATGAGGGTGAGTAACTAATTACAGATTTTTCATTTTTGGGTGAACTGTCCCTTTAAGACACTTCCAAAAACATTTTGTAAACTCTTACCAACCCCAAACTTTTGAGCAGTAGTGTATGTTTTCATATTCGTTCACTGTAACCAATATTATGTATTACAAGACAACAAATGGCATTCTAGTGAGACGAAGGTAAAAGACAGCTTCATTAGTATTTCTCCCTCTATCTTTTTCTCTTTTCCCCAGCTTCCTGTCTCCTCCTATCCTCTATAAAGGAGCATCTGCCCATCAGTATTCAATGCGCAGTGGTCCCCTTGAACTACCCAGAGTCATCTGTATCCAAGCAACCCTTCATATCTAATTTACAACGAATTAGCAGATCCTTATCAGGCCGTGATCAGCAGAATAATACCAGAAATGCATTTCCTGTCTTAGAAGACCACAGAGAAAAGGGGAGAGGGTTGATGATGATGGACGCTTTGAAAAACACTGGATTTTATTGCAACAAACCCTTTGTTGTATGTAATTAGAACAAAAGCCATAGGACGTATCACTCGAAAGTGTAATACAAAACAGAAGCGGCTTCTCAAGGGTTTTCTGAAAGGATACTGCAAAGGGGTCTTATATTTCTGAAAGCTATGGCTAAATATGATGCAGACAATTCAGGCTGACAGTCAGAAAGGAAATATTTTACTGCTTATTAACCATGAGGTAAACCATGACAATAGCCAAGTCTATTAGTCTGAATAAATACACACAAGGCCTCTCTCTCTCTCTTTCACATACAGGGACATTTGGTAATCTGATACAAGCCCTTTCTACAACCTTTAGTCTGACCATATCCAGAGAACCATTAAAATGAACAATGTTTTGAGTGGTTTTACTCAGAAATACTAATCTGATACCTGCTTTGTGCACTGTTAAATGTCTTTCCATGTTAAGTGTTAACTTGCATTGATAAATAAGACAGCTTGAGACTAAATGTTAGTAAATTTGCACAGCTGTACCACATATTTACACAATTTCATTGGAATATGGCAAATCAACTTTTATGTAACTTATAACAATTATATAAAGATATTGAATTTAGTTGGCGTGGTGGAAATGTAATTGTTGTAATACTTATAGCTTTAAGCACTTGTCTTATAAAGACATCTGATTGACAGTTTACTGATGGATTCAGACCTCAGCCGGTGTGAGGAATTTAAATCTGGATTAAGTGCATTCATGCTTCAATCAAAATTAAGAGGCTCCCATTGATGGTAAGTCTACACTAATACTTTGTCTCTGGGAGTGGGCCAGTTTTTGTTTTTACTTCAGCTACTTAAGCACCTTATTAAATTTCCCTAGTGATTTTTGGTCCTGTAAGCAATATGGCAAACCCACTGACTTTAAAACAGTAAAGTAACAGATAAAAGCCCAAATCAGTACTGCGTAAATTTATTGTTAAACATAGTTGATGTACACTATTGTTCAAAAGTTTGCAGTTTGCAGTCAAAATTGTGTTTTCTCAGAATTGTGTGATATTATCTCTGACTTTAAATTCTGACTTTATTCTTTCAATTGCAAGTTCATATCTCGCAATTCTGACTTTTTTTCTCAGAACTGAGACACAAACTCGCAATTGCAAGCCATAAAGTCCAATTCTGAGGGAAAAAAGACTGATATGTTCTCAGAATTGCGAGTTTATATATCACAATTCTGACTGAACTCGCAATTGTGTGTTATAAAGTTAGAATAGGAGATACAAACTCGCAATTCTGAGAAAAAAGTCACAATTGCAAGATATAAACTCACAAATCTAAAAGAATATTGAGAATTGTGTTTATATCTCACAGTTCTGACCTTTTTTTCAGAACTGAGATACAAACTTGCAATTGTAAGCTGTAAAGTCCACTTTTGAGGGAAAAAAAAATAAGTTCTCAGAATTGTGAGTTTACATATATCACAATTCTGACTGAACTCTAAACTCGCAATTCTGAGAAAAAAGTCACAATTGCAAGATATAAACTCACAAATCTAAAAGAATAATGAAAATTGTGTTTAAATCTCGCAATTCTGACATTTTTTCTCATAATTGTGAGATATAAACCCGCAAATTGTGAGTAATAAAGTCCAGCTCTGAGGGGAAAAAAGACTGATATGTTCTCAGAATTGCAAGTTTACATATTACAAAACTGACTTTTACTGACAATACTGAATAACTCGCAATTGTGTATATATAAAGTCAGGAGATATAAACTTGCAATTCTGAGAAAAAAGTTATCATTTCAAGACAAACTCACAATTTGGAATAAAAAGTCATAATTGCAAGACATAAACTCACAATTCTAAAAAAAATATTGAGAATTGTGAGTTTATATCTTACAATTCTGACTTTATTTCTCAGAATTGCGACTATTTCTCAGCATTTTAAGTTTGTCTCGCAATTCGGATTGTAACTTATGAGTCCATATCATGCAATTCTGAGAAAAAAATTCAGATTTGCAAGTTTATATTGCAATTCTGACTTTATAACTCACAATCGTGAGTTTACATCATGCAATTTTAACTTCATTTCCCAGAATTGCGAGTATATCTGACAATTTTGACTTTATAGCTCAGAACTGAGTTCACACCTCACAATTCTGAGAAAAAAAGTCGCAATTGTGAGAAAATAGAACTGAGATAAGTCGCAATTACCTTTTTTTAATTGTTCATTCAGTGGCAGAAACAGGCTTTCATACTATTTTGCTCACCAAGACTGCATTTATTTAATCAAATATACAGTAAAAATAGAAAAATAGTGAAATATTATTACAAATTAAAACACATATTTTCTACTTTGATATATTTTAAAATGTAATTTATTCCTGTTATGGTAAAGCTGAGTTTTCAGCATCATTACACCAGTTTTCAGTGTCATATGATCCTTCAGAAATCATTCTAATATTTTAGTGCTCAAGAATCATTTATTAAAAAGTCTTCATTTTTGTGGTTCAAAAAGTTCAAAAGAACTTTGAAATAGAAATCTTTTGTAACACAATTTCTTTACTGTCAGTTTTAATTGATTTAATGCGTCCTTACTGAATAGAAATAATAATTTCATACAAAAAATTATAATATAATATAAATTTGTACAATAATGTAATACAATTTAAAATGTACCAGTAAATGTCTAAAAGACAGCAGTAAAAGCTTTTCATAAAGGTAGGCAGCTGTTCAAAATATCAAAATTATGCTACTATTAAAGCATCAGCGTCTCATGTATCTTTCAAATAGAAAGGAATCCCAGAATGCACTGCAACAACCTCAGTGAAAAAAATAAATCCAAGATGGAGGACAAGGTAAGAGAAACACTGATTACAATCAATGCATATTTCATTAAAAATCTGCTTTAAAAATAATTGTCTTAAGTTAGTGTTTTGATTCAAGCCCTACCCTCACCTGCTCCTCATCTGCCCTCCCTCCATTCTGACGTGTGCTGTAATGATGTGCGAATGCGGTGCACAGACTCTATTACTCAGCACCACTCTGACGTTCCTTTCGTTTTTGCCCCGCATTATCAACCACTGATCCTCATGCGGCACATATACGTGACCTCTAGCGTACACGCGCCATTATCACTCCCCCTGCACTCGGACTTTACAAACTAATGTAATGTATGTATGTAGTATGTAGAGTTACATATAGCATGATGCAATATACCAGTCTGAGAGACTTAATAAATCACAGTTAAGCTTATTATTACTTGTGCACATAGGGACATTTCCAAAATAAACTTTACCAAGGGATTTCATGCATTTCTTCAAATTTCATTTTAATATTCAAATCACCAAAACATCAAAATTCTCAACATTCCGTTCAGCGGCATTGAAAACCGCAGTTACTGGAGAGTTCGATTCATGTAAAGAGGTCAATGCTTAGTGAGACAGCAGTACACTGCAGTATAATTGCACCAGAATGCAAAGTAAACAAGTTAAACATTATCTTATTCTCGTTCATGGACTACCTGCATTCACCTCTGCAGGGAACCTAGATCCCTATCCTTGTCTGAAATCTAGTCATCTTACCTGTTGTGCCTGCTCTCTGGCCTGCGTTTTTACTACCCCTCTTTGTCCTCCTCCTCTTTTTCAAGCCACAGCCAGGTATCTTTCTCTGAGAGTTTCCCATTCTTCCCCTGGACTGCTCACATAGAATGAAGGAGTGAAGGATTCTGCTAGCACTACAGCAAGACTGCGAGAGCTGCTCTCTCTCTCCCTCTCTTTTTCTTTCATTCTGTCTCCAGCAGGTGCACAGTCAGCAATGTGAGTCAGGACTCTGCCAGCAGCAAGCCAAAGAAAAGTACTGACAAATCTCTAATTAGTAGTACAGAACGGCAATACAGAGAGGAAAGAAGCTTAAATTTAAAATTAAAATTATGAAACTACCAAAATATATAAAAGACAATTCAAGCTGCAATCTGACAACATGTCACTATTTTGGATTCAGAACTGCAGAAATTTTGACCTCTACCAATAACTGTTAATAAATAATTGAAATGTTTGTGAAATAAGCGCTCACCAAGGCTGCATTAATTTGATTAAAAATTCAGTAAATACATTAATATTGCGAAATACTGTTACAATTTTAAGACTCTATGAAAACTGTTTTTTCTATAATTTTTCTGGATTTTGCTTTTTTACATTTTAATTTTAATGGTTGAATAAAAAAAATGTTATTTAAAAAGCATGTCTAACTAATTGAAATCATGAAATCTGCACAATTTAACAGCAATTTATTTTAGTAAACTTTTGGTAAACTTATTTATTTACGTTTACCAATTACATTTTAAAGGTCTATGAAATCCATTTGACTTTTTTCCCTCTCAAATTCAGTTTTATTTTTACCAAACTATGTGTTTTCCATTAATTTTCTGGATTCCATTTTAATGGTTTCATTAAATTGTAAAAATCAAAAGAATTTGTAATTTTTTAAATTTGATAAAATATATATATAATTAATTTATTACTATTTTATTAATTTATTCCTTTTTTTTTCATAAATACTGTGTTGTTTATTTAAATTTTTCTGGTAAATAAATTTGCTGGTAAATATTTTTTTAAAAATTGTGTTTTAATAATAATTTGTTATTTACATTATTATTTTTAATTCAATTATTATTTGTAGCAGTACTATTATTACAGTAATATATTTGTCACAGTTTTTTCAATTTACATCAGACTTTTATTTTGACGGGTTACTGTGAAGACCTTTACGTTTCTGTTTGTATATGATATGACAATATTTTGTCCTCAAAAGAAACGGTAAATTTAGCAGTTTAATATTTACAGACACTAGTCCATATCGCATTTTGATTTAAGTGTACTGACCTACTTTTGATTTAATCACCCAAATTTAAACAATCCACGTTATACAGTAAATTCCATTTTAACGACTGGATTCCACAGGATTCTGGTTTTCCGCTTTGCGGAAATTATAGGGCGGAAATCATGTAAATATATTTTAAAAATCTAAATTATTCCCGTGATGGCAAAGCTGAATTTTCAGCATCATTACTCCAGTCTTCAGTGTCACATGATCCTTCAGAAATCATTTTAATTTGCTGATTTGCTGCTTAAGAAACATTTCCTCTTATTGTAATTTTTTCAGGATTCTTAATTGAACATAAAATTTAAAAGCAAGACATTTATTCAAAAACTTTTGTAAGATTATAAATGTCTTTACTTTAATTTTAACAATTTAATGCATCAGTTCTGAATAAAAGTTTAAAAAAATTGAATTGAATGTCAGTGTATTAGCAAATATTGTATTACAAAATAAAAAATGTTCGTCCATAAGTCCAGATCTCTAACATGCTTCACAAAACAAACATTTAACAAATGTAGGCCTGTTATAACCCTATAAATGGAATAAATAAATTATATGCACAGTAAAAAAAAGAAAAGAGATATTCACTTCCACTGAGGATAAACTGAGAAATTATAATAGCAAAATTAGGGACAATTACAAACTCACACTCAAACTATAATAACAGTGACATTTTCATTCCATTTACAAATATCCAAAGAAAAAGGACACGTTTTTACGCTACACAAATCAACGGCTGCAGTTCTTCTTTTAATAATACAGATGCTCTAGTCATTAACAGTCAGAGCGCTAGCATAGTTGAATCTAGGTCAAGCTTGCCTAGCAGAGCTCAGAGAAAGACATTGCTGAGATCTTGCTGGGGAAAATCAAATAGTGGATTTATCTATTGGTAGACTTAATATTAAAGCACTAAACAGCATTAAACAAGAAACATAAGAAGCCCTCATGCACTGATCAATGATAAATGCATTTATTCCCTAAAAAGAAGATTGTTAGCTGCAGCCATCCAGCTGCCTGCTGTAGGATAGAGATTGACTGTCTCTCTGATGGGGGCTGGGGACTCTGTGTCTCACAGCTGGTCCCTCTGCAGGAGTGCTTAATACCCACTGATACTACACAGCACTAACAACTCTATGGACTATAGATATCAATATATCTTGTCCTCTTTGAGGAGCACTTTCCTTCCGTTTACAGCAGGGGATCCCAATCTTTACAGCCATTGAACTTCTTGTGACCTGGATTACTTTTAAATACCCACTTAGACTTCAAGAAACTTTCTGTAAATACAGTGCATAATATATTTTTAATTATTTATTTTTGTTTACAAAATTAGTATAAATGTTATATTAATATTTATTTTAACACTTACTTCTATCGATCATGAAAGCTATGTCAGGAGCTACTAAAACTCGTATATGACTATATGTATACTTATTTTATATTTATTTGTGCAAGAATGCATTCAATTAATCAAAATTCAAGACTTTTACATATTACAAAAAATATTTAAAATAAATTACATGTTTGTTGTTGTTTTATATTGTTTAATCAAAGAATCCTGAAAAAAAAATCACTTTCCACAGAATATTGTAAAGCACAACTGTTATCAAAATCAATAACAAGAAGAAATGTTTTAGAGCAGCAAATCAACATATTAGGGGTCGACGATTATCGGCCTGGCGCCTATATTTTAATGGTTATCAGTATCGGTCATTTTCAAAACTGATTTGCTGATAAAATAATTTAAAAGCATTTCAAGTTTTTGTCAGAGGCCTTGTTATCCATAATTTTGACACTAATTTTCATTTCAGTTCAAAATGTTGGTAATCGGTCTTACGTTCTATTTAATCTGAAATAATCGGTATCAGCATCTGCCCTGAAAAATACATATCTGTTGACCTCTACAAGAAGAAATGTTTTTGGGCAGCAAATCAACATATTAGGGGTTGACCAATTATCGGCCTGGCCGACTACTGATGCCAATAGTTTAATGGTTATCAGTATCGGTCATTTTCAAAACTGATTTGCCGATAAAATAATTTAAAAGCATTTCAAATTTTTGTCAGAGACCTTGTTATTCATAATTTTGACACTAGTTTTCATTTTTACACCAGACATATTTATCGGTTCAAAATGTTGGTTATCTGTCTTACGGTCTACTTAATCTGTAATAATCGGTATCAGCATCTGTCCTGAAAAATACATATCTGTTGACCCCTACAAGAAGAAATGTTTTGAGCAGCAAATCAACATATTAGGGGTTGACCAATTATCGGCCTGGCCAACTTTTGATGCCGATATTAAGCATTTTAAAGGTTATCGGTATCGGTGATTTTCAAAACTGATTTGACACTAATTTTCATTTTTACACCAGACATTTACCGGTTAAAAATATCGGTTATCGGTCCTATGGTCTACTTGATCTGTAATAATCGGCATCTGCCCTGAAAAACACATATCTGTTCACCCCTACAAGAAGAAATGTTTTTGAGCAGCAAATCAACATATTAGGGGTCGACTGATTATCAGCCAAAAAGCGATTATCAGAAAAATATTTTCAAATGTTTTATAAAAAAGAAAACAGCTATTGTAATCATATTTTAGAATATTACTGTTTTCTGTATTTGTCATTGAATAAATGCTTTGGGGAACATTTTGTTAGCTTTGATAACAAAGTAACAGTAAACATTAAAAAAGAATGTTGAAAAAAACTTTAAAAAAGAATGGAATTTCCAAATACATAGCACTCAGTATAATTTGACTTATATACATATATAATGTATATTAACCAAGATCATGGCAGAGGAATGCTAACCACAGTAAATAACATGCTTACTCTTATCATACATTTATATTTTATTTATATCCCAAAGGTGAACACTGATCTATTATGCATGCTTGTGTTTCCTAAAATCCAAAGCCGTTCATCTCATAAACATATCACCACCCTTCATTTAAAGGGGTCTCTGATAAGATAAGCCTGATTTGAGGGCACCACGGCTGGTTGGAGGGTGAAGAACAAGGGGCCCTGTTGAGACTTGACTTATAGACCTTTACAAATGAGCCATAGCAGAATCACTGAAGCATGAAGACTGACCGCTGCCTGTAGTGCTGACCACTGCACTGCTGCTACACACACACACACACACACACACACAGAGCCCCAAACTCACTGTAAGTCAGAGATTAAACCATTATAATGGGTGAGGATCAAGCATACATTTTTTGAAAGCTACTTATTCATTTTGATTTCTGTTTTAGCGCCATCATTCATTCTAAGCGTTTTTTCTCTGCAAATAATAGAGGAGAATAATAAACAGATTTCAGACAGAGGATAAGATAAGCAGATCAGATGCGTTGTTGAGTTTAGATGTAGGGCAGCACTGTCTCTTTTCTCTCTCTCTCACACACACACAGCCCTTTTAATAAACTCTACTTCATGCCAGTGTGTCAGAATTTAATAATTCAGGTTTTCTTAAAGGGATAGTTCACCCAAAAATAAATTCTGTCCTAACACACCCTCACGTTATTCCAAACTCACATCCAGTTATTGTTTTACATGTTTTCATTCAATTTTTTAAAATTCTTCACATTTCTTTTGGAAGAAAAGTAGTTCATAAAAGTAGTCGATATGATTTTGTGCATTATATTCCAAGTCATCTGAAGCCATACAGTAGCCATATGGAACATTTTTAGTTTCTTTTGGAACCTAACAACCACAGCCTATTAAAAAATGGTCCAAAAAAACAGTTGTTTCAATTGCGTGTCACAAAATGTTAAGTTTAGTGTAAATTTTTTACGTTTTCCTTTAAGTTTTAATAGTAATTTGGGTAAATTAGGACAGGCCCCATTTCTAAACGACCCCCTTATAGCTTCTAAAAGGGTAAATGTCAACATTCGTTTGATAATTACTGGGCTAGAGAGTCCAGAGAACTGCACTACAGTGTTTTTTTCCCCAGACTGAACGAAAAACCTAGGACTAGTTCTAAAAAGTTGTTTTTTTCATCTTCTCAATAATTTAACAAATGATTTGATTAACAGCAGTGGTTCTAAAGGCAAAGTTGTCCGGAATGAGGAGTTCTATCATATTATATGAACGCGCGTATGTGTGAAAAACGTACAATTGTTTACGCCCTTGAAAAAAGCAATATCGCCTCCTAGTGGCCGATTTTTTTCAAATTTCTTTCAGACCTTTGGAGCCATGAGTCAAACAGGCCCACCGAGTTTCATTCCGATCGGCCTCCATTAACCTTGTCGTCCCTTTCGAACCTTTTGGCGTCCCTTCGCAACGGTGAGTCTAAACTTAAACTTTTTTTTGGATAATTATTGATATTCAATGTCTAGAGAATCTTTCTGCACTGGTTTGGATCCAGTCGGGCAAAAAACCTAGGACTAGTTCGTAAAAGTAGGTTTTGCAAAAAATGCGAAATGTCCAAAAATTTGGCCAGGCTCTCGACTGAATCTGAAAGAACAGAAGTGTGTGTTTTGTAATATATGTGTCAAATCACAACCCAGCTTCTCATACAATATGTAAACTATGGAAGTGACAATGGCGCACAGACTTCCAAGTTCATATCTCCTGTAATTCAGCATGCAACAACATGGCACTTTACAGTTTAAACAACTGCATGCTCCAACATGTCAGAGCAAACATGGACAGACAGTCTGTGTGACAGAGACATCATCACTGTGGCAGGCTTAGCTTTCTTAGTACAAATCAAAGATGATCTCAGATAGAGAAATAACCAAGGCGGATGGATTATGTACAGTGTAAAAAAACATTTTTTGAAGTTGTAAACAAAAAGATTTTACAAGAAAACACAACCTGAGTCTTTCAAAATGTATGTTTAAATGTAATACTTTCATTTTTTTTATTACAGGGGGAAAAACATACTAGAAGATGCAAACACCTTTCAGTTATATTAAATACTATTTGGAGTCCAAAAAGCAGCTGATCTGTAAGAATAAATGAGCTGCATCATTTCATTGATATTAAAATGACTAGCAATTTAAACCAAAACAAATGAGAGCAGCATTATCTGATTGGACGCACTGGAAAGGAATGCACTGAAGGACGTACCTCTCGATCTGACAGGAACACAGCAGGCAAAAGCCATTGTTCAGGACGGACAGCTACGTCCAACTGCTTTTTATCCAGGTCAGCTGTCCTTCAGCACTCATTCCTTTTGTCTTCATGCATGCAGATACATGCTAGCACACAAGCTCACCTGCTGCGGTTTGCAGCCGCAAAACCACATAAACAGACTAACCCTAACACCAAAGTAAACCCATCTGCAGCATCTGCACTTACACTGCTCCATTTCCACCTAGAGTCCCCCCTGTTTCTAAGGGCATATTGCAGGTGGTACAGTCTAGTCTGCACTCTGTTTGTTCCTTAATCCTCTAATGGGCCAGAGTAAGAGCTGGTCCAGAGGGGGATATTAAACAGGAATACAAAAAAATGGTGCTTTGATATTAATATTCCTGCAAATTCATACAATGAGTTCGTATAGACTGGTATAAATACTAAAATAATGACAGTTCTCTGCCCGTAAATCAGCTACACATTCATCCAGTTAGATCAAGAGCTACAACTACAGCAAAAGTTAATCCTACACCATTTTATTTATTTATTTGAACCTAGAAGCAAACCTATAAACAACCTGCATTATGTCACAATATTAAACTGAATAGCAATCAGAAAGGTGCCATTTTTCTGTCCATATATAAGCTATATATACATCCAGTTAGGAGACTGGGAGTAATTCATTAAAATAATTCTCATACATAATCATTCATACATAAAAGTCCTTACAGTGAAATGTACACTACCAGTCAAAAGTAAAAAATTGTATGTTTTTTTTTTTTTATAAAGAAATCTCTTCTGCTCACCAAGTCTGAATTTATTTGATCTAAAATTCAGAACAACTAAAATTTTGAAATATTTTTACTATTTAAAATAACTGCTTTCTATTTGAATATATTTTAAAATGTAATTTATTCCTGTGATCAAATCTAAATGTTTTTTTTTTTAAATGGTAGAAATTAATACTTTTATTTAGCAAGGATGCTTTAAAGTGATCAAAAGTGATGATAAAGACATTTATGTTATAAAAGATTTCTATTTCAGATCAAAGAAACCTGAAAAAACTCTACTCAGCTGTTTTTAACATAATAATTTTTTTTAGCAGCAAATCAGAATATTAGAATGACTTCTTAATGATCATGTGACTGGAGTAATGATCCTAAAAATTCAGCTTTGAAATCACAGGAATAAATTACATTTTAAAATCATTCAAATAGAAAACAGTTATTTTAAACAGTAAACATATTTCAACATTTTTCTGTTTTTGCTGTGCTTTGGATCAAATAAATGCAGGCTTGGTTAGCAGAAGAGACTTCTTTAAAAAACATTAAAAATCTTACTGTTCAAAAACTTTTGACTGGTAGCGTAACTGATACAACTACAACTCCAAATGTTGTATTTTTACGTCATAATAATAGTTTGTTACTCTGTGTAGACATCAAAGTGAATGAGAGCCCCCATGTGCACATATTTGAGATGTGAACATCCTTGTGTGCATGTGCAAGCATGCATTTGTGTGTCTGTGTGTGTGTGGTACACACCACAGTCCCCCTGCCTGGAATAATATAGACCTTCCCACTAATCCATGTTAATCTGGTCATCCTGTGCTTGTGACCTTGGCGTCAAATGGTCCGACGGTAGGTGAGTGTTTAGTACAGACAGAATCACGTTGGCAAACAGAGAAACACAGGTCTGGCCGCTTCGGCCGGCAGCTTGTGGCTCTGCAAGATGCCCATTAACAGCACATATTCACATGCCTGGATTTGGGGAGAAGCCAATATGGCTATTGCAGTGACAAGCATCTGAGGTGAAATTGTGACTGTGTGTGATTTTGTGGCATATTCAGACTGCAAGATGCATAAAATAGAGCAGAATAAAATAGATCAGTTCACAGGATTGTCTGTCGCTAGTGTGATGCCCAAATGCACACTTTATCATTTGCTGACTTGCAAAAGTCACAAGCCGTGGGCGGTATTATGACTTCTGAATGGCCCGCATGGAGCACACCTGTTCTATTCTTTCCTCATCCTCTTGGGTCACACCCTTCCTGTGCCATTTACTGTGGGTTTCCTTAACATCATCTTTTTGTGTGTGCAAACAGACCAGAAACAAGCCGGGCATGCACTGTAGTTTCTATCGAAAAACATCTTTTTGTTTTTTTTCTTTCTTAAAGGGATAGTTCACCCAAAAATGAAAATTCTGTCATTAATTACTCACCCTCATGTCGTTCCAAACCTGTAAGACCTTCGTTCATCTTCGAAACACAAAATCTGAGCTTTCTGTCCCTGCATAGACAGAAACGCAACTACCACATTTAAAGTCCAGAAAGGTAGAAAGGACATCGTTAATCGTTATGCAAGATCAGAAAGCTCTTGGGTTTAATCAAAAACATCTTAATTTGTGTTTCAAAGATGAACAAAGGTCTTACGGGTTTGGAATGACATGACATGAGTAATTAATGACAGAATTTTTATTTTAGGGGTGGTCTGTCTCTTTAATTGCACCACTTTCCAAGAACTACAATCATTACCTTTGTATAGAAAGTCTTGAATTTCACTGTTTTTTTTTTTCTTTCCAGACTACTCTTATTTCCATGGATCACTCTTTTCTATATCTGGTTCCCATCTGTATTTTGGGCCACACACACACAAACTTGTTGCATTTCTACTTTCTAAATGATAAAAGTGTGGGTATGTGGGTTTGTGTAAGAATCTCTCAGACAGGAACAGGAACAGCCCCTGTCTAGGGCTGATGGTACTGCGTGATCTTGATTGAAAAACTTAGTTGCAAAGAAATTTTACGATAATATATTATATACTGTACCTGTACACCTTCAAAGCAGGTAAAAGGTTTGCATATTTAATGTTATTTGCTGTTGTTTTGTAATTAATTGTGAAATGTACAATCAATTTCTGAATGGAAATCATTTCTATGCCATTTTTGTGAATTATGTGGGGATTTTAAGTTTCCTTGTCAAAGAAAAGTAAAGACCAGTAAGACCAAAAAACTACAAAAATGCAAAAATAATAAACTGCAGATAATGTATAACATGCATAATGTATATAAGTATTAATACTACATATGTAAGTGGGTTTTTTGTCTGTCAATCTGCTTTTATTTTTACAAGAAACCCAAAATTTTCTCAACACTGGCCTCTAGTGCTGGAAAAGAGAAAACGTTGCATTTGATAATAGTTACAGTTTAAAACTCCAGATTTTCACATGCTGTATTTGACTTCTGCAATCATTAACAAAAATGTAAAATGTTAAGATAAATGTATTCTATCAATTAACCAACCACATGATATTTTTTTCTTTCTCTGTTTTCAACAAAAAGATGGAGAAAAAAACAGGGAGAGAGAGTTATCAGCATTTGTGATCAGTGTCACAGACACCTCTGGGGTAAATAGGAGGTAATTTGTCATTTCCAGCACAAGATCACAGAGCACGTCATCAGCCATGAGACCTCAGCCCCTCCTCCTCTGCCATCACAGAGACTCACCTGAGTTCACAGCAGGATCTGGCTATCTATCACATTGAGGCTAATTATGCTAATCATGTAACTACCCCCAGACATGACCCTTTAAGAGGGGACGTCTGCAAGTGTGAGACAGTGTGAGCAAATTGTGGTATGGAAATAATGTGAGTAGTGACAAAACTAATGATATAAATATAATATGAACTGCCAACAGATTTCTAAACATTACACTAAAATAAACAGGAATACTAACTAGCTTTCTCCAGGTACTGTAGGCCTGAGTCAATGCTAGTGTCTAAAACAAACAAAACATTGTTAAAAGCACCAGAGAGCCACAGTGTTTACACTCTTGAAGGAAATCAACCAACAAACAGCTTACTTATAGTTGTCTCTGTAGATTAAAATGGGATAGTTGAAAGTATTTGAACAAAAAAAATGTATTAAAACAGTCTTGCCTTTGGAGAAAAAACATTACGTATGTTGTAGAATTTTTCCTGTAGCTTTTGATCTATTTAATATGGAAGCCTGTTTCCACAACAGAATAAAAAATAAAGCTGCGAAGGTAATTGCGTCTTCTTATCTCACAATTCTGACTGTTTTTCTCACAACTGCAAGTTCACATCTCACAATTCTGATGACTTTTTCTCAGAACTGTGTGATACAAACTTGCAATTCTGACTTTTTTTCTTTGAATTGTGATGTAAACGCAATTGCGAGTTACAAAGTCAGAATTGC